>CAUYPK010123497.1:0-16878 GCA_963574355.1 Loris lydekkerianus | reverse complement strand
GTTCACAGGTAAGGCCTTTCCAGTTTGCAGTCTCAGTGCTGCTTGTACTCACGGTTGCCAGCGTGATTAGGTCGATCGAACACATGCAGCCACTTGCCAGTTTTCCACTGTTTTTGTCCTCCTCCTGGGGTCCAGAAGTCCATTGCTGGCTCCCTGTATCCTCAAAGGGATGATCATAGGCAGATCCCACTGGCCAGAGATGTCTGGAGTCTTGTCTCCCCAGATTCCCCGTGCCCAGTTGCAGGGAAGCTGTTACTCAGCCGCCATCTTTAATCCAAAAACCCCCAATTTGTATGCTTTATTATCTCAAATCCTTGAAAAAGCTGCCTGTACAGCTAAGGAGACAACAACCAAAGCAAATCAACAACGCACATAATGGGAAAGGATATTTGCATATTTTGAATCAGAGAAAAGCTTAATAACTAGGATCTCTAGAGAACTTAAATTAATTCACATAAAAAAGTCAACAATCCCATACATCAATGGGGAAGAGAACTGAACTGAACCTTCTCTAAAGAAGACAGACAAATGGCTAGGAAACATATAAAAAAATGCTCATCATCCCTAATTATTAGAGAAATGTAAATTAAAACCACCCTGAGACATCGTCTAACCCCAGTGAGAGTGGCCCATATCAGAAAATTTCAAAACTGAAGATGCTGGTGCAGATGTGGAGACAAAGGAACACTTTTACACTGGTGATGGGACTGCAAACTAATACAACCTTTTTGGAAGGAAGTATGGAGAAATCTCAAAGAACTCAACCTAGACCTCCCATTTGATCCTGCAATCCCATTACTGGGCATCTATCCAGAAGGAAAAACAACAACAACAACAACGTTTATTATAAAGACACTTGCACTAGACTGTTTATCGCAGCTCAGTTTACAATCACTAAAATATGGAAACAGCCTAAATGCCCTTCAATCCAGGAATGGATTGGCAAGCTGTGGTATATGTATACCATGGAATACTATTCAGCCATTAAAAAAGGAGATTTAGCAGTATTTGTATTTACGTGAATGGAGGTAGGAAACATTATTCTTAGTGAAGCATCACAGGAATGGAGAAGCATGAATCCTATGTATTGAACTTTGATATGAGGACAATTAATGACAGTTAATGACACAGTGGGTGGTGGGGGAAGAGGAGAATAGACAGAGAGAGAAGGAGGGAGGGGGTGAGGGAAAGGAAAAAAAAAGAAAAGAAAATAGTGACTAATCTCACATAAATTGGATATAATTTTGACCAAAGTACATTATTTGAACAATAATTTTTGATTCAACTTGTTAATATGTTGTTTAGGGTATTGTATCCTCATTTATAAGTGAAATATGTTTGTAATTTCACATTATAATAATATATTTTTCCAATTTTTATATCAGGTATATCCAGGTGAAGTAGAATGATTTTGAAGTAGTTTTTTCTTTTTCTACAAGATTTGGCATGATCTGTTTTTTGAAATTATCTTTTATTTTTACTTATAAAAATAAATATTCTCTATTTTTGAGACTTTGGGAAAAAAACAAAACAAAACAAAAAAAGAAGTTAACCGATGACTCCATACTGGACCTGAGAGTCAAAGGATTCTATGATAGACATACTTTTATTTGACAATGTGAATGTTACTTTTTTGCATTATTATTATTATTATTATTATTGCTCAATATTTCATTGCAGCAATCATCTGATTTTTTTCCAGTTGTATTTATCTTTGTTCGTTCTTTACAAGGGTTTTTTTTCTAGTCCTTATCTTAAACATTGTTATTGTTATTAAATTTTAACCCTCTTTAATTTTGTGAAGGCAAACAGTGGAAACCAAATAAACACATGTACATGTATAGAGAAAATTATTAAAAAAGAAAAGCTGCCTGTTTCACATTCCTAGACTTAAAAGATGCCTCTTTCTGCATTCCTCTTCACAAGTATTCCCAACACCTTTTTGCTTTTGAAGACCCCTTTGACTCCAACATCCAGCTTACATGGACTGTGTTACCTCAGAATTTTGGGTAAGCCCTTACTTTTTTGAACAAGCCTTAGCCCAAGACTTGAGTTGTTTATAAAATACCTATCAAATAGCTAAAGCTCTCTTTAATGGAAAAAAAAACTTACTTAAAACCACAAAACAGGTAATAAGGACTTTTGATGTATGTCAGAGAAACAATCCTTCAAATCACCTTCTAATATCCAGGTGAAGATTGGCAAATAGCTTTTACTCATTTCCCTAAGGTACATGGTACACAACATTTTCTGGTATTTGTGGATACTTTTACTCATTGGGTTGCAGTGTTCCCTTGCAGGACAGAAAAGGCCCAGGAAATTATAAAGGTTTTAGTACATGAGATTATACCCAGGTTTGGACTCCCCGGGAGTTTGCAAAGTAATAATGGGCCTGCCTTCAAAGCACCTATTACAAAGGGAACATGTAAAGCCCTGGGCATAAAATGTCACCTACAGTGTTCTTGGAGGCCCCAATCCTCTGGAAAGGTAGAAAAAATAAATGATAAAATCAAAGGATAGTTACAATAGCTAACTCAAGAGACTCATCTCCCTTGGAGTAAATTACATTGTTCTCCTAAGAATAAGAAATTTCCCTCAGAAACTCGATTGTAGCCCATTTGAGTTATTATATGGAAGGCCCTTTTAAACTAATAATTTGTTATTAGATCAAGAAACTACAAAATTACTGAAACATTTTACTTCTTTAGCTAAATTCAACAAATCTTTAAAAGCCTCCCAACTACATTTTCACATTAAACACTAAAAGAGTTTTCTTTCCTGTTGATCTAGTTATGATCAAAACTCCTAACCCCAACTTGGGAGGGTTCCTTTCCTGTTATCTTGTCTTCTCCTACAGCTGTTAAAGTTATGGGAATGGATTCCTGTATACATACATCATTCACAAGTAAAATCCTGGAACCCACTACCTCCTACAGAAGTGGACCATGAAAAAAAGCAACCACAGTTCACCTAAACTTGTAAGGCTAAATAAAATTTGAAGCATTGTTTAGAGCCACCAAGGAAAGTGATAATGTAGTTTTCTTTTGAAGTCACTGACTTTGTTATTTCCAACCTGACAGCACTGACACTCTAATTAACCCTCCTTTCAACCTTCCACCCTTGCCTTTTAATGAACTAATCAGATTTATGTTTTACAGAGATGATGTCATCAGGCCACAAACAATAATAATGGTTTCAGTTCAAGACCTGATTCTATTGAATATCCCTGGATTGCCATTTCTCTGGAGAAACCCTAACTGACACTGTGTATAATTGCCCAATTCAGCAGGAAGCAATTAGATCTATTCTTTGTCCTTTTCCCCTAACAGCAGTTAGAGTTTCTACTTAGAGAGGGAGAATTGATATAGGGTTCCCCTATTCAAAGTTAGACAAGGGACCCCATTTTCCTAGGCCTGGACAATTTCATAAAGGAATTGCCCTCACCTTTTACCCCAAGCTGGAGGGACTGCATTCATTCATTTGTTAATATGAAAGTTAACTTTGAAAAGGTGTTTTTCCACCTACTGAGTCCTGGTCAAAGGTAATTCTTTTTTTAATTTATTTATTTTTATTGTTAAATCATAGCTGTGTAAATTAGTGCAATCAAGGGGTACAATGTGCGGGTTTCATATACAATCTGAAATATTCTTATCAAACTGTTCAACGTAGCTTTCATGGCATTTTCTTAGTTACTGTATGTAGGCATTTGTTTTCTGCATTTAGTAAGTTTAGCCTGAACCCATTCTAAGATGTACCGTAGATGTGGCCCCAAGACTATATCTGCCCCTACACAAAAGGCTCATGCAGAGACATCCAAGTTGGGTCTTTCCCTTTGTCAGAAGCTCTAGTGCTTTTTACTCCTTCTGTATTCGTTTCTGTCTAATAAATCCTATCTTACCACTGATCTGTGATCTGTGGGTTCATTCTTCAAATTCCTGAGAACAAGGACATATAGAAAGAACAAATTCTGGTAACGTATTTTGGGGGCTCATCCAGGATTTGCTGTGGAGATTGGGTCGTGTCTTCCTGACTTAGTTGCCCTCAGTCAGGGCCTAGGTATTTCATCAGCATTCAGTCCTGGCAGGGTTGAGGTCTTAAAACTTTTGTCAGATTCCTTAGAAGGCACATCTCACAGTGCCCTCTGACAATTCCCAGGGGTGAAGAAGCCACTCAGCTCACCCCAGGAATGGATGCCCAAACTCATCAGGTGTGTCAGAACTGGCCATGCATTGGGATCCTATGGACTATTTCTCCCACAAGGCCTTCCTATAACGGCAGCTAACCAACAGCCAAGCAGATGGGAGATCCATCCCACCCAGCACTCAGACCTGATTGCTGGACATTGCTCAAGTTGACCACCTGCCCAAGCCTTTCCAGGAAACTCTAATGAACAGTTTAGCCAAAAATCATACTACAGGACTTCTCCCTCCTGTCACCAGTCCTCTGGGCAGGTTGGCTCTCTGGTCCCTGTCCATTCCCATGCACCCACCTTCTGTGCTGGTTTTCCTGAGCTCCAGATCTCCGTGGTAACTCCTGTAGTCCACCTCTACTTCACTGTGCCTCCAGATTGATGTCTCCAGGGGGTTCTCCAGCCATAGATGCTTGGAGTTTTCTTTCCCCTACTTTGCCAAGGATGGCTAGTAGGAAGATGTTTCTAGTCCACCATCCTGCTCCACCCCTGAATATTTAAGTTTTAATTGACAAATTTTACAGGATTTTTTTCTAAATTCCAAGTTACAAAGGAAAATAGACTTTTTTCATCATGAGTAAGTCTTAAATGCTATATTTTCTGTCATCCTTTCTTCCACAAATATTATCAAGGTAGCAATAGTCAAACAGTAAAAAATCAGGGTTGAGAAAAGTGGGCTTGAGAGACATTTTACAATTTTTGCATTAGAATTAGTTAGAACTAGTTGAAGTCTTAGAAAAGCTTGGCATGCTTTTGAAATATTCTATTTATATTAATAGACAAAAGAAATCAGAATACCCAGGGTCATTTTCTTTGTCATTATTTTTAAAGGGTTTTATTTTTTTAATTTTATGTTTTTTTTTAAAAAAGAGGTTAGGGTGGAGGAAGGGTAATGGGTGGGGCCACACCTACAGTGCATCTTAGAATGGGTACAGGCAAAACTTACTAAATGCAGAATACAAATGTCTACATACAATAACTAAGAAAATGCCATGAAAGCTATGTTGAACAGTTTGATGAGAATATTTCAGATATATGAAACCAGCACATTGTACCCCTTGATTGCACTAATGTACACAGCTATGATTTAACAATAAAAAAAGAGAAAGACTGAATTGTAGTCTAGAGATTAGGGCCATTATTGCCTCAGGGAGTTTCCCCAGACTACCTCAGGCAGGCTCCTGGTTGCCCAGAGAAGCTGTGTAGGGGAGTCATTTTGCCTTTTTGTCTTTGGAGCTGATTTCTTGGTCTCTAATTGTTAATATACTTCATCCTCTTTCACAAACATGTGGAAAGCCAATTAAATTTAATTTTGGAGGAAAAGGCAATAAAAAGGACCTTTTAAAACCCTTGCATTTTAAAAACACAGCATAAACTTCAATACACAAAGACATTACTGACATGTAGTTATTACCAGACAAACGTTTACCAACTACAAGAAAAGAGTAGAGGTCTGTAGAGGTCAGTAGATGAGGTTTAGGATCCAGGAGATACACCGTATATACTCGAGTATAAGCCGAGTTTTTTCTGGCACAAAATTTGTGCCGAGTTTGGGTTTTATGGCTTATATTCAAGTATATACGGTAAGTGGATAGTAAAAGAGCTGGGGGAGCACATTTTAAGAAGGCCTTTCAGTGCCATAGGGTCACAAACATTTTTTGGGACCCAGAACCTCTGAGTGCCATTTCTCTTTGATTTTCAGTTCTCAACCAGAAAAAAATAGTGGATCCAGAATGAGTTCAAAAGTCTTCTAACATTCCCTTTGGCTCCTTTATTTTGGAGCTAAGAGGAATCAGAAAGTTTGCTCTCCAACAGCATTTAGCCCATGATTTGGAGGTCAGCAGCTGCACTATGTACTTTTAGGGGCTGATGGGCATCCAAATGATTAGTCTCCATTATTATGATTATAGATAAATAGTATAGAGTTAAGTGGTCCCATTGCTTACCACAGATCTTCAATCCTGGATAAGGTTGCAAAAATATGTTGATGAAATTTTTCTCTGCGGTAGGTCTTTGGTCTTGGGGATTCAGGGAATTAACCCACAGACCACACAGATTAGATAAGATAAGATAGGATTTATTAGATAGAAAGGAATGAAAGGCACCAGAGTCTCTGGCAGAAGGGAGAGATCCAAGAGAGAAGTCCCATGTGGGCCTTTTTCCTAAGGGGTTATTTGCTGTTTTATAAATAGGGAGGTCTTGAGAATTACATTTGTCTAGGACATGAAAAACAGGAATACATCTTTCCAATGTTGTTTAGAGAATGAATGAGTATATTAATGAATGAATGTGTGCTTCCAGCTCCAGGCCAAAGTGGCAGGGAGTTCACTCCAGAAGAGACAGTGGCTTACATGAAATACTGGAAAAACTACTTTTCTCCTGTCTTGCCTGTATTCAGAGAGTGCAGTTTAGAGAAAGAAAAAAGTCTGTTTTTTCAGGCCTAGAGAACAAAGGTCCCTGTCCAGCCCTGAATAAGGGAGTCCTGTATCATTATAACCCAGTACAAATAATTTATTTCTTCTACGAATACCCCAACAAACAAAGGGATCTTAGAGCTTTTCTGGGGTTAATGGGTTACTTTAATATTTGGATACTTCAACATGGGCTCATAGCTAAGCCCTTTTATGAGGCCCTCTGGGGTCCAGAAAAGAAACATTTAGAGTGGAAGTTTCCTCTTCTGTAAGACTTTAAGAGCCTAAAAGCTGCATTGGTGGAGGCCCCCACTCTAGCTCTTCCTAACCTTAACAAACAAATCTATTTGTACATACACAAACAGGGAGGAAGTTGCTCTTGGAGTATTAGGACAAAAGTCAGAATCTGATTTCAAGGCTTCTGTTTATTTTTCTAAGAATTTGGATAACACTGCCAAGGGATGCTGTCTGAAAGCTCTGAGAACCACAGCCCTCCTTGTCAAAGAAGCTAACAAACTGACTTATGGACAGCCAACTCAGGTTTATACTCCTCATCAGGTTCTTGACATCTTAAACAACGCAGCTCATCACTTCCTAACCTCCAACAATATCACCCAGTATCAAATCTTATATAAATAACCCTTTTGTCACCCTTCTCCCTTGTTCAGCCTTAAACCCTGATACCACACTTTCCATTTTTCTTGAGCCCCTAGAGCACTCTTTGCTAGAGATTCTGGAAAAATCCACTGCAGTTAGACCAGATCTCTCAGACGTCCCACTACCTTCCCCAAATAATGTTTGGTATAATGATGGGAGTAGCTACATTTGAGATAGCCACTGCAAAACAGGATATGCTATTGTCACTGTTGTAGGAAGATGAGACCCAATGGAGAGAACAAACACCCAAACACTATGTTAAAAGATGAAGGGCTTTATTTCAGCCTGTGGAGTGGCACAGAAGAATTCAAAATGGCCATACTCCCTGACTGGCTCAGTCTTCTTCATTTTATACCCAGTCAAAAAGTTCTGGCTCATGGGTACCTTTTTCATTGGTCAGTTTGAATCAAGCTGAGAAGCTGGCTCTGGCTCTTACAGAACCATGGGCTTTTACAGAAATGAAAGCAAGTGTTAGTTTCCAGGTCCCAAAAAGTTAAGTTTCTACAAATTCCTAAGAGCTGAGTCACCACAGGGAGTATCTCACAGGTGTATCCTTGGAATCTCCTTGAGAAGACCTTTGTTCTCTTAGACTTTATTTCTCTGAGTATCCTCTCTCATTACCACCACTCATACTATAGAGAGCAGCTCCTTTACTATCTGACACACATCAGCTCAAAAGACAGAGCTAATTCCCCTGTTTAGGGCTTTATCATTAGGTAAAGATTAAATACTTAACATTTACATCAACTCTAAGTATGCCTGTCATATTATACACTCACATGCAGCTATCTGAAAATAACACGGACGTCTCACTGCCCAATCCACTTCTGTCAAACATGCCAAAGTCATCATACAAGTCATACAGGCAGCTCAATTACCTAAGCAAATAGCTATTATTCACTGCAAGGTGTGTCAATCCTCTCAGTCCCTTGAGGGCCTCAAAAACAGCAAGGTAGACAGGGAAGCTAAATAGGTAGATATACTTTCTTCTCCAGGTACTAAAGCCCCTTCCCTTCAAATGCTGTCCCTGAACTATTCCATGGAAAAAACTATCCAACCTATACAAGTAGGTGCTGTTTGGAATGGCCTCTGACTTTCCTATATAGGCAAATTTGTTTTACCTACCCAGCAGGAAGGCTATCTTACATCACATTCATGACTCAGTTCACATATGGAGTCAACCTTTAAAAACCCTCCTGTAGTTGAAGAAAATTCTCCTTAGTAAAGTAACATAAGAATGGAAAAGCAAGTATCTGATGTACTCAATACTAACATGAAGCCTGCAGAGAAACAAATACATGTCTACCTAAAAGGAAAACTCAATTAAATTGAAGATGGTGGAAGGGTATGAGAAAGGGAGTAGAGTAGAGAGGGAGGGTGATTGGTATGCTCTCACCTAACAAGCAGAACATAATGATACATGGCACACCTCCAGAGTGAGGGTGATAACTACAATGGAAATGTTATCTAACAAACAATGTAACCTAATCATTTGTACCTTCATATTAATCTGAAATTAAAAACAAAAGACCTCCTGTCCTCACCCCTTCATTGTCAAAACTTAGAAGGAAAATTAAAACAAATTAGTATGGACCATTCTATTTGTTGAAAATTCAATCCTCTAACTCATATGTTTAAAAGCTTCATAAAATCCCATAAGTCTGTCAGTGACCGTTCTGTTTTCTTTCTTTTCTTTTCTGCGTCTTTAACTATTTGAGTTGTCTCAAGAGCTTTGTCCTCTACCACTGATATTACTTCTTCTGCATGGTCTAATCTGTTGTTGATACTTTCTTTTTCTTTTTATTTTTTTATAGAGACAGAGTCTCACTTTGTTGCCCTGGGTAGAGTGCTGTGGCACCACAGCTCACAGAAGCCTCCAGATCTTGGGCTTAGGAGATTCTCTTGCCTCAGTCTCCCAAGTAGCTGGGACTACAGGTGCCCACCACAATTTCTGGCTATTTTTTGTTGTTGTTGTTGTTGCAGTTTGGCTGTGGCCGGGTTTGAACCCACCACCCTCGGTATATGGAGCTGACACCCTATTCACTGAGCCACAGGCACTTCTCTGTTGTTGATTCTTTCTATTGCATCTTTAAGTTCCCTAATTGACTGCTTCAGTTCCTTTAGCTCTGCTATATTCTTTTTATATTCTTCATATCATTCATCTCTTATTTGATTCTGCTTTTGGATTTCCTTTTGGTTATTTTTCATTTTATCACCAATATCCTTCATTGTTTCTTTCATTTCCTTCATTGTTTTCATCATCTGTATTTTAATTTCCCCTTCTGTCATTTCTAACATTTCTTTATAGGTGGAATCCTCTGCAGTAGCTACCCCATGGTCCCTTGAAGGGGTTGCTCTTGACTGGTATTTCATGTTGCCAAAATGTTTCTGCCGATTCTTCCTCATGAGTGTTTTATTTTATCTGTATCCTTGCCCTAATTTTCCTTTCACTTCCTCTTGCTCTTAAAGTTACTGTGCCTCTGGCCTAAGGTTTTGATGAATCCTTTTGGTACAGGACCAGAAGTATGAGAAGATTGAAGAGCAAGAAGGGAAAAAAAGATTTAAAAAAGAAATACAAAAGAGAAAGGAAAGGGGATGAATAAAAGAGAATATTGACAAAAAGAAGAGAGGCACAGAAAGAGGAAGACAGGAGTAATATAGGTGTATAGTAGGGTACTTTGACCCAACCTTAAACTCCTCCAACCTCTGGGGGTGCTGGGTTGGGTGGTTCCCTGGAGGTCAGCAGCTCTTTGCCAGCCTGTTCAAACACAGTACCCCACATCCACTAAATAGAGAGGAAAGACAAACATACCGTAAATCAAACCAAACCAAAACAAACAAAAAAAAATCCCCCCAAACCCTTACAGGATAAAATTGGGGGAAATAAACAAATAATAGGGACAGAAACACTAGCAAAAATGAAGTTATAATTGTTAAGGAAGGCTACAATGGAAAATTGTATTTAAACTAGAAAAATGAAGAAAGAAAAGGAAAAAAAGTAAAAAAAAAAAAAAGAAAGAAAAAATATCTAGAGGAAACATGTTGAAATTAAGAAAAAAAAAAAACAAAATGAAAAAAGGAAACAGTATATATATCTTGCTGAATATTGTCTGGGCAACAGGTGATCTTCTGAGGTATGATCTTAATCAGAATGCTGATACAGCTGTACGAGATGGAGACTGGAGGCCTCTGCTGATTTCTCAGACCCCGCAGGCTTGAGATCCTAAATGTTTCCTCAGCCAGCTTAAAAAACACTTTAAATTGTGAACCTTGGTTAAGCAGAAGCTTTCCCAGGAAAGCATTTATTGCTAGGATCTCTCCTGATATCGTTGTCCACTTATCCAGTGCACCAAAACTGGTCTCACTCTACACTCCTGAGGGCCAAGGCTACAATCTGTCAAACACTGAGATTTCTGCTCTACCCCAGCATCTCAGTCCCAGCCTTTAGGCTGCTCAGTCGCTAGATTACTCGCCCCAGATCTCCTGGCTGATCTTGCTGCGACCCTGAGGGCAGAGCCCGTAGGGGCAGCTCTCCCACAGTGGCTTTGCGGGAGGCCCACAGCTGAACAATATTAGCTCCTTTCCATCTCAGTGGCTCAGTCTGGGGCCCTAGACAATGCCCAAAGTCATTTGCACTCTTGCCCAAGATCTCCCAAGGCAGTTCAATTGAGTGCCGAGTCCAAAAAAACAAAACTGCCCTCAGGAAAGGCCTTTTCTGTTTGCAGTCTCACTGTTGCTATAGTTACAGCTGTGGGCAGCCTCCGACCAAACAAATGCACCTACCACTTGCCAGTTCTTCACTGCTTTTGCCCTCCTCGTGGGGTCCAGAAGTCTCTTGCTATCTCTCTGCGTCCTCAAAGGGATGTTTCTTGGCAGAACCCACCAGCCAGAGATGCCTGGAGTACAGTACCCCAATCTCACTGCACCTGGTTTCACAGAAGCTGCTACTAGCTGCCATCTTGCCAGCATCCCCCCAGAAGGGGAAGAACAATGCCCCAGAGGAATGTAAGCCATACTAGAGAATATTATAAATCAAAATTTTCCAAATATTACCAAAGATTCTGACACACTTCTTTCAGAGGGATATTGGACCCCAGGTCACCTCAACTCTAATAGAACTTCTCCAAGACACATTGTGATGAACCTATCCAAACTTAAGACAAAAGAAAATATTCTTCAAGCTTCCAGGAGTAAGCGCCAATTGACCTATAGGAACAAATTCATCAGGGTGACTTCTCTAATGAAACTGTTCAAACCAGAAGACAATGGTCATCTACCTTTAATCTACTTAAACAGAACAATTTTCAGCCCAGAATACTATATCCTGCTAAGCTAAGCTTTAAAATTGATGAAGAAATAAAATCATTTACTGATATTAAAGCATTGAGGAAATTTGCCACAACAAGATCAGTTCTACTGGAAATACTTCAACCTGTTCTACACACTGACCATCATAATGGACCATCAGGAAAGTAAACATCCAGAAATTAAAGGACAGAACCTAATTCCATAATGATGAAAAGACAAAATTAAGCAATGGACTTTCACAAAATAAGGTGAATAGAATGCTACCACACTTGTCAATCATGTTAATAGGTAATGGCTTGAATTCCCCACTGAAGAGGAATAGATTGGCTGATTGGATTAAAAAACACAAGCCATCTATTTGCTGTTTTCAGGAAACACACCTAGCCTTAAAAGGCAATTTAAAACTCAGATTTAAGGGTTGTAAGTCAATTTTTTAGGCCAAGTGAATTCAGAAGAAAAGAGGGGTTCAGTCTTATTTTCAGATACATGTGGATTTAAAGCAACTAAAGTAAAAAAAAAGACAAAGATGTTCACTTCATATTTGTCAAGGGAAAAATATAGCAAGAAGACATTTCATTCTAAATATCTATGCACCCAATTTAAATGCTCCCAGATTCTTGAAACAGACCTTACTTAGTCTGAGCAATATGATATTCTATAACACCATGATAACAGGGAACTTTAATACTCCTCTTACTGAACTGGACAGCTTCCCCCCAAAAAATTAAACAAAGATATAAGAGACTTAAATGAGACCCTAGAACAACTGTGCTTGATAGATGTATGTAGAACACTCCATCCCAAAGATAAAGAATATACATTCTTCTCAGCGCCCCATGGAACATTCTCCAAAATTGATCATATCCTAGGACACAAAACAGACCTCAACAGAATCAAAAGAACTGAAATTTCACCTTTCATTTTCTCAGACCACAAGACATTAAAAGTGGAACTCAACTCCAACAAAAACATTCAACCTCACACTAAGGCATGTAAATTAAACAACCTTACGCTGAATGAGAGTTGGGTGCAGGAAGAAATAAAAAAGGAAATAATTTATTTTCTTGAGCATAGCAAAAATGAAGGCACATACTACCAAAATCTGTGGGATACAACAAAAACAGTCCTTGGAGGAAAGTTTATCACTTTAGAGGACTACATTCAAAAAACAGAAAGAGACTGCATCAACAAACTCACAAGCCATCTTATAGAATTGGAAAAAGACGAATAATCTAAGCCTAAAACCAGCAGTAGAAAATAAATATCCAAAATTAAATCAAAGATTAATGAAATTCAAAACAATAAAATCTTTCAGAAAATAAACAAAACAAGGAGTTGGTTTTTAGAAAAAATAAGTAAAATAGGTAAACTTTTGGCCAGAAACGTAATATCTGTATTAACCTTGACAAGAAATGATAAAGTGGAAATAACAGATGCCACAGAGATAAAAGAAATTATCTCTGAATACTACATGAAACACTATGCTCAGAAATTTGACAATGTGAAGGAAATGGATCAATATTTGGAATCACATGCTCTCCCTATACTTAGTCTGGAAAAAATACATCTTCTGAACAGATCAATTTCAAGCACTGAGATTGAAGAAACAATAAAAAAAAAAAAAAAAAAAACTCACAACAACAACAAAAAAATTGCCTTAGTCCAGATGGCTTCACACCAGAATTGTATCAAACCTTCAAAGAAGAGCTTATTCCCATAATGCAGAAATTAATCCAAAAAATTGAGGAGGAAGGGATCTTCCCCAACACGTTTTACAGAGCAAACGTCACCCTGACACCAAAACCAGGAAAAGACCCAACTAAAAAGGAGAACTTCAGACCAATTTCACTAATGAACATAGATGCAAAAATTTTCAATAAAATCCTAGCCAATAGATTACAGCTTATCATCAAAAAATGTCATACATCATGATCAAGTAGGTTTCATCCCAGGGATGCAAGGCTGGTTTAATATACGCAAATCCATAAATGTTATTCACCATATCAACATAAGCAAAAACAAAGATAATATGATCCTCTCAATAGATGCAGAAAAATCATTTGATACAATCCAGTATCCTTTTCTAATTAGAACACTGAAAGGTTTAAGTATAAGTGGCACATTTCTTAAACTGATTGAAGCTATCTATGACAAACCCACAGCTAATAGCTTACTGAATGGGGTTAAACTGAAAGCTTTTCCACTTAGACTGGAACCAGACAAGGTTGTACTCTGTCACCATTACTATTCAACATAGTGCTGGAAGTTCTTGTCAATACAATTAGGCAAGACAAGGAAATAAAGGGCATCCAAATGGGAGCAGAGGAGGTCAAACTCCCTCTTTGCTGATGATATAATCTTATACTTAGAGAACCCCAAAGACTCAATCACAAGATTCCTGGAAGTCATCAAAAATACAGCAATGACTCAGGATGTAAAATCAATGTCTACAAATCAGTAGCCTTTGTATATGCCAATAACAGCCAAGATGACAGGCTACTTAAGGACACAACTCCCTTCACTATAGCTCCAAAGATAATAAAATAGCTAGGAATATATAATACCTAACAAAAGAGGTGAAGGAACTCTATAAAGAATACTATGAAACCCTAAGAAAGGAAATGGCAGAGGATATTAACAAATTGAAGAACATACCATGCTCATGGCTGGGAAGAATCAACATTGTTAAAATCTACCAATTCAATGCCATTCCTATTAAAATACCAACATAATACTTTTAAGGCTTGGAAAAGATGATTCTTCATTTTGTATGAAACCAGAAAAAAATCCGTATAGCTAAGGCAGTTCTTAGTAATAAAAGCAAAGCTGGGGGCATCACCATACCAGATTTTAGGCTGTACTACAAGGCCATAGTGGTGAAGACAGCATGGTACTGGCACAAAAATAGAAACATAGACATTTGGAATTGAATAGAAAACCAGTAAATGAAACCAAAAACTTACAACTACCTAATCTTTGTTAAACCAAACAAGAACATACAGTGGGGGTAAAGACTCCCTATTCAACAAATGGTGCAGGGAGAAATCCACATGCAAAAAACTGAAATTGGACCCGTACCTCTCCCCACTCACAAAAATTGATTCAATATGGATAAAGGACTTAAATTTAAGGCATGAAATGATAAAAATCCTCAAAGAAAGCATAGGAAAAACACTGGAATATATCAGCCTGGGGAAAGACTTAATGAAGACTGCCATGGTAATTGAAATAACAACCAAAATAAACGAATGGGACTTAATTAAACTGAAAAGCTTCTGTACAGCTAAGGAGATAACAACCAAAGCAAATCAAGAATGTACACAATGGGAAAGGATATTTGCATATTTTGAATCAGACAAAAGCTTAATAACTAAGATCTATAGAGAACTTAAATTAATCCACATGAAAAAAGCCAACAATCCCATACATCAATGGGGAAGAGAGATGAACAGAACCTTCTCTCAAGAAGATAGACGAATGGCTAACAAACATATGAAAAAATGCTCATCATTCCTAATTATTAGAGAAATGCAAATCAAAACCACCCTGAGATATCATCTAACCCCAGCGAGAATGGCCCACATCACAAAATATCAAAACTGCAGATGCTGGCATGGATGTGGAGAGAAAGGAATATTTTTACACTGCTGGTGGGACTGAAAACCAATACAACCTTTGTGGAAGGAAGTATGGAGAAACCTCAAAGAACTCCTGATTGATCCTGCAAACCCATTATTGGACATCTATCTAGAAGGAAAAAAAAGTTTTAATTATAAGGACACTTGCACTAGACTGTTTATCACAGCTCAATTTACAATCACCAAATGTGGAAACAGCCTAAATGCCCCCCAACCCAGGAATGGATTGGCAAGCTGTGGTATATGTATACCATGGAATACTATTCAGTCATTAAAAATATGGAGACTTTGCAGCATTTGCATTAACCTGGATGGAGGTAGAGCACATTATTTGTAGTGAAGCATCACAGGAATGGGGAAGCATGAATCCTATGTATTCAATTTTGATATGAGGACAATTAATGGCAATTAATAACATGGTGAGTGGTGGGAGAAGAGAAGAGCAGAGAAAGAGAATGTGAAAGGGAGAGGGGCGGGGGAAAGAAAAAAAAAGAAAATAGTGATTAATTCTCACATAAGTTGGATATACTTTTGACCAAAGTACATTATTTGAACAATAACTTTTAATTCAACTTTTTAGTATGTTGTTTAGGATATTGCATCTACATTTATAAGTGAAATATGTCTGTAGTTTTCCTTTATAATAATATATTTTCCAAATTTTGATATCAGGTATATCCAGAAGTATTAGAATGAATTTGAAGGATTTCTTCTTTTCTTATTGTCTATAAGATTTGGCACGATCTGTTTTTTGAAATTATTTTCTACTTTTACTTATAAATATTAGTTGTCTATTATTTGAGACTTTGAAAAAAAAATGAGTATTCCTGGAAAGAATTCTCCTCACTATTTAGAGGCCTTTTCTTTTCTTTTCTTTTCTTTTTTCTCTCTTACCGTCAAAAGTTTACATAATTCCAGTAGCTGGCATTTCATGTGGTTTCTTTGTTTTCTTGCTAGAATTTTACCTTTTCATAATCTCAAGTTTACTTGTATCTGGGATTGAGGCAGAACTTGGCTGTAAATTAAGAAATACACATTGTTCATTTTGATCATCCATAGTCAATGCTATGATGTGCTTCCCAGATTCTCACAAATCCCCCAAGCCTTTAGAGACTGAAGGACTCCTTCCCTCAGCTACTATTGGCAGTAGGCTGCTCTCTGCTGAGTTTTTCTATGGAAATTGCCCCTGGCTAAAGAGAGCAGTCTCATTCAAGATTCATGTTTGTGGGGTGGCAGATATCCAAAGATTGGTCATTGCCTCTATTTATGATATCTTTGAGGGGCTTTCCCAATATCAGAGGCATTTGTTGGGACTTCGATAGAGTTCAACTTCTTGCTCTCTTTATCCTGATTCATTCTTCCACTCTCACTGGTCCTCACTTAGACAGCACTGCCCAATAAATATACTTCCTGCATATACATTTCTTTTTTTTTTATTATAGATAAAAATATGCACCATAGATGTGGCCCGACCCATTACCCTCCCTCCACCCAAACCTCCCCCCTCCCTTCCCCTTCCTTGGTCCTTTCCCTGTAGTCTTGTGGTATAGTTGGGTTATAGCCTTCATGTGAAAGCTATAGTTTAGTTTCATAGTAGGGCTGAGTACATTGGATACTTTTTCTTCCATTCCTGGGATACTTTGCTAAGGAGAATATGTTCCAGCTCCATCCATGT
>CAUYPK010123495.1:0-60364 GCA_963574355.1 Loris lydekkerianus | reverse complement strand
AGTGAGACTATTTCTAAAAAAGAAAAGAAAAAGAAAAGAAAGAAAGAAAAGAAAAGTGATCCAAGCATTTCAAGAAGAAAATTTTTTAAAAAGCAGAAGAAGGAACGAGAGTCTGATTTGCACTGGAGGACAATTAAGGTTCTAGTTTGGACTACTAATGACCAGAAAACTAGTTAGAAAACTAGTACAGTAACCCAGGAAAAGATGGTGGTAGTGGCATGTAGAGATGCATGCTGTATTTTTTTTTTTTTTTTTTTTTTTTTTAGAGACAGAGTCTAACTTTACCACCCTTGGTAGAGTACCATGATGTCACAGGACTCACAGCAACCTCCAGCTCTTGGGCTTCTGAGATTCTCCTGCCTCAGCCTCCCGAGCAGCTGGGACTACAGGCGCACGCCACAACGCCCGGCTATTTTTTGATTGCAGTTCGGCCGGGGTTGGGTTTGAACCCGTCACCCTCGGTATATGGGGCAGGCGCCCTACTCACTGAGCCATAGGCACCACCTTCATGTCTTTACTCATTGCCTTCACTTGCTTTGGGAGTATATTCTACTAAATAATAATAATGATGATGATGATGATGATAATGATAATAAAGCCCTGATTATTACAATATCAATACACAGAGTACAATTCAATAATTTTTTTTGAGACAAGAGTCTCACTATGTCACCCTAGAGTGCTGTGCCGTTATAGCTCACAGCAATCTCAAACTCTTGAGCTTAAGCGATTCTCTTGCCTCAGCCTCCCAAGTAGCTGGGACTACAGGCGCCTTCCATAATGCCCAACTACTTTTGTTGTTGTTGTTGTAGTTGTCATTGTTGTTTGACAGGCTGGGCCAGATTTGAACCAGGTATATGTGACTGGCACCCTAGCTGCTGAGCTATAGGCAACAAGCCCAATTCAACAAATTTATCTTGGTCATTGTTATATGTGTAGAACTTTTATCTATTTTCGAAGTAAACATATACTGCACTATACATCACCCATTCTAGATGTTTCTTTCTGATGAACCCAACTTTTCTTGACTTTCAGAAGAGAAGATTTGCACTTCTCTATAGTCCAAAAACATTTATTCACCATTGCATAGGTCTTGGTGCTATGATGATCTATATGAAAAGTTGATATGAACATATCTGCAAACCTTGTAATGATGTTTTTAAATAGAAAACACAGCCATACCTATTATAATTTTCAACTCAGACAGGACAGGAATCTCAGTAATTCTTTAAAAGGAGTTCTTTTAGAGGAAAAATGTGCTATCTATGCTCTTGCTATAGCCAGATAAAGATACTATCTAGGCCTTTTTACTCTCGATGAAACTTATTCTATTCTATTGTCGATTGATTGATTTGGTTATTGGGAAGTAGTTTATATAAAGAAATCTCAGAGCTTTAGAAAGTAAAAATAATAGTAATAAAGCCCTGATTACAATATCAATTCAGTAAATTTATTTTGGTCATTGTTTTATGTGTGGATTCTTTCATCTATTTTCAATGTAAACAAAACCAAGTAGATTTGAGGGTTCTGGAATAAAAGCTTTCATGAACTCCATGCAGTTTTCCCTTCGTTAGACACTCCATGCCACCCCTCTTTTAACAAAGCCCAGACAGTATCTCATGATTAACAACATTCACTGGACAGCCATACTGCTCAAGTTTAAACTTCTCCTCTCCTTATACATGTAGAAACTTTTATCTATTTTCAAAGTAAACATATACTGCACTACACATCAGGCAAACTCACCCGTTCTAGATGTTTCTTCCTAATGAACTCAACTTTTCTTGACTTTCACAAGAGAAGATTTTTTCTCCCAGTCACTTTTTTCTTTCATAGTCCTCAAGAAGTTACTCAGCTAGTTTTTCCATAGTTCATCTCTAAAACAGCACTGACTTCAAGCGTTTGTTTTCCAGATTATGAGTTATTATGTCATCTCTAAAACAGCACTGACTTCAAGCGTTTGTTTTCCAGATTATGAGTTATCCCTTGCCAAAGACTTGTGCCTGCTGGCCTTAGGTACTCAATGAATGCTAGCCACTATCTTCTTCATTCTCTTCATATCTTATTTAGTTTTCAATTTAAATAGACTTTTAAAGAACAATGTGAGGTTCACACAACATTGTAATGAAAACACAGGCTTCTCCTAAGCTACCCCTCCTTCCTCCCCAAGGTCTGCTCCAGAGTGAACATCTCCTACCCATGGTAACAATTGAAGAACCTACAGTGACATATCATTGTCACCTAAAGTCCACAGTTTACATCAGGGTTCATTCTTGATGTTGCATATTTTATTGGTTTTGAGAACTAATGGTATATATCCATCATTATACTACAGCCACAGCTTGGAGATACTGCAGGCTCTTTTTCAGGTCACCACAATAAAGCTAGTCACATGTATTTTTAGTTTTCCCAGTGCATATAAAAGTTATTGTTACATTATCATCTATTAAACGGGCAATAGAATTTTGTCTATAAAATACTGTACATACCTTAACTAAAAAACACTTTATTGCTCTAAAAGACTAATGATCATCTGAGTACTCAGCAAGTTATCTTTTTGCTTTGGAGGCTCTTGCTTTAATGTCAATAGCTGCTGACTAGTTAGGATTGTGGTTACTAAAAGGTGGGTGGTGAGCAGTGATATTTTGAAAGGAATCTTTTTTTCTCTGCAGTAGGTCTCAAGAATGGGCTTAAAACATTCAGCAAAGGATGCTTTAACTAGATATGGCTATTACTCAGGTTTTGTTGCCCCATTGATAGAGCACAGGCAGAGATTTAGCATCATTCTAAGGATTTTCAGGATGATAAATGGGCATTTGCTTTAATGTAAAGTCACAAGCTGCCTTAGGCCATAACAAAAGAGTTAGCCTGTGCTTTGAAGCTTTGAAATCTGGCCTTGACAGATTTATATCTTCTTCTATCTATGAAAGTTCTAGATGGTATCTTTATCCAATATGAGGATGCTTTACCTGAATTGAAAGTCTAGTACTTACTGTAGCAACCTTCATCAATTGTGTTAGCTAGATCTTCAGCATAACTTGCTGCAGCTTCTATATCAGCATTTGCTGTTTCTCTGTGTACTTTTTAAGTGATAAGGGAGGTTTCTTTCCTTAAATTTCATGAACCAACCTCTGGTGACTTCAAACATTTTGTTCCTGAAGCTTCCTTACCTCTCTCTGACTTCATAGAATGGAAAAGAGGCCCTTATTTTTAATTAGGCTTTAGTTTAAGGAAATGTTTTGACTGGTTTGTTCTTCTATCCAGATGACTAAAACTCTCTCCATTACAGAAGTCTCTTTTGCTTTCTAATTATTCATATATTCACTGGAGTAGCACTTTTAATTTCCTTTAAGAACTTTTGCTTTGTATTCACAACTTGTCTGTTTGGTGCAAGAGGCCTAGCTTTTGGCCTATTTCAGCTTTCCATATGCCTTTCTCTCTAAGCATAATTATTTCTAGTTTTTTATTTAAAGTAGATATATGTAAGTTCTCCTTTAATTTGAATATTTACAGGCCATTGTAAGGTTACTAACCATCCTAATTTCAATATTGTTATGTCTCTGGGAATAGGGATACCCAGAGAGAGGGAGAGAAACAGCAGAACAGACAGTTGGTGGAGCAGACAGAAGACACTTAATATTTATTGATTAATTTTCCTGTCTTATATGAGTATGTTTTATAGCACCCCAAACACAACATCCAAGATAACTGATTATGGATGTTCTTATACTCTTATAGCTATTACAAGAGTAACATCCAAGATAACTGATTAAGGTTCACCCTAACAAATATAATAATAAAAATAAGGTTTGAAATATTGTGAGAATCACCAAAATGTGACACAGAGACACAAAATGAGCACACTTTGTTTGATGCAAGGTTGCCACAAATCTTCCATTTATAAAAAACACAATATCTGCAAATTGCAATAAAATGAAGTATACCTATATCATTCACAACAGTTTCACTTCCCTTGAGATCTTCTGTGCTCTATTTGTTCATCATTCTCTACTTTCAACCCTTACAACCAGGATCATTTTACTATTTCATAGTTTTTCTCTTTTCTTCATCACGCTTTTCTGTCCATGATTCAACATATCTGTTAGTCTCAAGTTTCCTTGAACATTTGGACTAAATTTCCATATCTGAGTGACTATAATTTATACGTCCCCTAGTTTAAAAATGCCCTATGTGAGAATGTGATTTCACATATGATTGGCTGGTCGTAGGGCAGGTATTTATCTCTAGTCTCATACCTGTAGACGCAAGAAGGATGCCCATAGAGCCATATGCACTCAGACCTGTACTTTCAGGAAGCATGACGGGTGGATTAGGTACATATGCCCGAGAAGGGGGCAGTGAGTTACGAGATTATTCTAAATTATATCCAAAAATAGAAACTTTGTGTAAAAAGAATCGAAGTGAAACTGTGATTTTATAGAACCCTCCTTAGTAGGGCAGGCCAATGTACTCACAACCCGAGAATGCATTTCTTTCTACCTTACTCCCATACGTTGACATTCTTCTGGCTTTTGGATAGTGAATTTCTGGAATTAATTCCCATTCTCTGCAAATGAAGAGCTTAGACAATGTTATTTTCGTTATTCCTTCCTGCTCTACAAGTCCGTGGAATTCAATTACACATTGTCAACAGTTACTGTGAACCTGTGTGATCTGATGATGTCATCAATTTATTTTAATTATCAAATTATCTTTTTCCTAAATAACCCTGGAATTTATTGCTTTTGGCAACA
Organism: Loris lydekkerianus; assembly: GCA_963574355.1. Classification (NCBI taxonomy): domain Eukaryota; kingdom Metazoa; phylum Chordata; class Mammalia; order Primates; family Lorisidae; genus Loris; species Loris lydekkerianus. The sequence continues at coordinate 55,610 of CAUYPK010123495.1, read as the reverse complement.
ATCATTAATTTGCCTTTTTTTTTTTTCCTTTTTGAGACAGAGCCTCAAGCTGTCACCCTGGGTAGAATGCCATAGCATCACAGCTCACAGCAACCTCCAACTTTTGGGCTCAAGCGATTCTCCTGCCTCCGCCTCCCAAGTAGCTGGGGCCACAGGTACCTGCCACAATGCCCGGCTATTTTTTGGTTGCAGCCATCATTGTTGTTTGGCGGGCCTGGGCTGAATTCAAACCCGCCAGTTCAGGTGTATGTGGCTGGCACCTTAGCCTTGAGCCACAGGCGCCGAGTCTAATTTGCCATCTTTTGATTACAGCACAGGAAATTTCCATGAACTATCTTCTCTCCTCCTTTAGTCAACGCATGTACGTCCCAGGCCTAAGCTAATCAGTACATTTTATCTCCCATCAAAAGTGACTGTTTTAGGGAAGGGTAGTCACATATTAATGAAATCCTGGCTACAGATATTTGTGGAATTGTTAAAAAGAAAGAAGATTATTTTCCACTTGCTTTTGAAGGCTGAAGATAGAAGCCTAAACCTTCTGGGGATTGTTATAGGTAAGTGAGTTTAGAAGTTGAACTTCAAAAAATCTAAAAGAGAATCTTGGAGTGAGGACAAAAGTAAAAGAAAGAAATAATAAAAGTGGGGATGAAAGAGGGTAGTTTTGGACTTTTTGTTTATAGTAGTTAGAGACTCTTTTTTATCCTTTTTTGTTTAAGCCAATTAGAGATTGTAGGGGAAACTGAGCCTGACCTTAAGCATAAGACTCACTTCCTGCTTGAGAGACCTGGAGAATCATGAGAACGGCATGCGAATTATATGCCTGCAGCAGATCAGAAAACTGGCCTCCGAGAGAAAATGCATGTGTGAGGTGTGGCAATAATAATGATGGTAAAGATTTTCCAGATTCCAAAGGTTTCTTGATACTGGGGGAAGAAGTTGTACTCAAGGTCTGCGGTTTTGCAAAAACAAACTTGGAGACCTTCTATCTGCCCTTCTGCATGTCCGCCCTAATCAGTGCTAATGTCAATTAGCAACTTTTGTCTACTTCTTCCTGTCTTATGATAATAAATATGGACCTGAGGTTTACTCTTGGGAGGGCTTCACCCCAGAGTTCCTCAGTTCCCAGACACAGACTCTGTGTCAAGCCACTGCATTATTGGCGTCAAGACTCCTGCTTCTGGTGACCCCAAATCCTTCAAGAGATGGGTGTTCTTTTTTTTTTTTTTTTCTTGAGACAATGTTTCACTATGTTGCCCTCGGTAGAGTGATGCAGTGTCACAGCTCACAGCAACCTCAAATTCTTGGGCTCAAGTGATTCTCTTGCTTCAGTCTCCCAAGTAGCTGGGACTACAGGCACCTGCCACAAGGCCTGGCTATTTTTTGGCGCAGTTGTCATCGTGGTCTAGCTAGCCCCGGGCGGATTTGAACCTGCCAGCCTGGGTGTATGTGACCGGTGCCCTACCCACTGAGCTACAAGCACTGCCAGAAATGGGTGTTCTTTTACTTCTAACTATCGAAGGAACCTACCTAATTTTGTCCAATAAGGCACTTTGAAACTTGGCTCTAACTTCCCTGCTCACCTAGAGAAGTTTCCTAAAGTTTTATCAAAATTTGTCTCTGTTGACTACATGCATGTTGGTATGATATGACCACACAGAGAAAAAGTATTCAGAGTGACTTAAAAACATAGTAATTTGATTGTAATGGCCTTTGTAGTATGTATAAGAAGGACAAAAAGACAAAGAGAAAAACCAAACTTCTAAAATGTTATCTATAATAATATTGTTGACCATAATCTTGATGGATTTTCGAAGTTTTTTTCGGCATTATAGGACAAAGCAAATGAGAAAGCACGGCCTATTCTATCGCTTCTGTTGTTATCAGGTTTTTCAGCTCAGAGAAAGGAAATATAGCTATGAGACAGTAGAGGTTAAATAAAATATTTGTAGACCTAAATTCAGTTGGAAATTGAAGGAAAGGCTTATGTATTTTACCTTTAAAAAGGATATGACATACTTTATCATTTTTTAAAAAGAAAAATCTTTGATCTGTCCACTGAAAAGGCCTAGAAACAATCTCAGTCCAGTAACAATGAGGACCCAGTACTGACATTATATCTTAACTTACTATTTTTAGATAATGGTAACCAGAGTTCCTTATATAAATATCTGATTTATTGTCTAGGGCTGGAAATGTAGCTGATGAGCTAGAGGGTTTTCACAACAACAACAAAAGATAATATGGGGGGGGTCTGGTATATTTCCACCTAATAGGTAAAATGTAGGGGTGTATGGCATACTCCTGGGTGAAGGACCCAGCCACAATTCCAACTTTACTCTACAAATGAAAACAATATAAAAAAAAGAAGAAGGAAGAAGAAATAATACAGCCACTAATCTCCACCTCACCAAAAACAGACATTACAAAGAACTGCTAAGACTATTTCCAAACAAACAAATAAACAAACCCACAAAAGAACTCAAGAGCCAATCTGAAGTGCCTTCCATTTGTCAAAGTGAACATTTGGAGCAATGAATACAGAAAAAAAAATTCAATGGATTGAATTACAGCAAACATTTGTAGTTGGATGATGTAGTGACAAATGTATTATTTTGAAGACAACCAAATAAAGAAAAAAAATCAATGCATTTATTCTTCTTATTCTATACATATAAAGAGTATCTCTTGTACTAGAACAGATGTGGGAACGCCCTTTCTTTCCATCTAAGGACCTAAATGCAATAGACAATCGTTTGGTGACCCTTGCTGTTCTACCTCCCTCTCCTTGCCTTTGGGTCTCTGCAGGTAAGGAAATAATTTCTCCCACAGCAGGTTAAATATTTAGTTTGAAGATTCTATCTTGGTAAATGTGGATCATGAGATCAAGAAATGGGGGAGAACTGTATTTGAAGTCAACTTCCCCTGCAGTATCAATCTAAATAGGGCCACAACTGAACAGTGATTATCAGTGACGCCTCACGTCAGAAAATGCAGAACATCGTTTTGCTCCTGGTAGAAAGACACAGGGTCACCTGTGAAGAACTAGTTCCAAAGAATTGAACCCCAATCTGATTAAATCCTCTAGATCAGCACCGCATAATAGAACTTTCTCCTACAATGGAAATGTTTTAATTAATTTTAATTTAAATAACCACATCTATCTAGTGGCTGACTTATTAGAGAATATGTTAAATCTACATTGTGATTTGTGGGAACACCAGGCCGAGAAACACATAAAAAGTTATCAGGGGGAATATAATTAGAAAAATGTAACTTGTGGGAATCTTTTTAGATATAAAAGTCAGGGATAAGGAGAAGAAGGAGTTTGAGGGGCAAATTCTATACTATTAGAATATAAGGGCTATATATTGATGAAGCAAAATATACAGGCTTGTTTGGACATAAAGTAAATTAAATGTACAAAATAAATATATTTATGTAAAAATTAGAGATAGCAACCATAAATAAATATTTAACAATATCAAAGAATTATGCCTTGGAGGTACAAGAATGATTCTATAATTTCTAAACAATCTTTATGCTTTAAAGAAACACACTTGCTTACTTATGGATGAAATCATTTGCTCTCTGGAATTTATTTTAAAAATAATAGAAAAAATAGGGGAAGTAGATCTAGATGAAAAAGGATTGACCACATGTTATTATTATTGAAGCTGAAAATAGGTGTGGTAGATTCAAAGTGAATGTCCATCTAATTTGCTAAATTAGACACGTGTATTAGTAGACTTATCATAAGTCAATTAAGAAAAGGGAAGTTTAAGAGTATCATGAAAGTGCTGAAAAATAGTGCTATTTTAGTACCTTCTAGCCATAAAGCAATTATCCTGGTGAATATTTAGGACTTAGACAATAAACTTGGGTGAGGAGGATTTTAATATATTCTACTTTAGGAAATATTCAGACTCAGATATTTAAAAAATGAAGTTAGAAACTAAATACAAGAACTTAGAAAATAAGTTCTAAGAAAATAAGAAAAAACTTTACTCTTTCCCAGATCTTTGTGATAATTCAGCTATTTAAACATAAAAGTTGACTTTATTGTTGGCACGGCATGATTGGAGAGCACAGATTGGGACTGTAAGGGAAGTTGGCTTCAAATACAGTCCTCCCCCATCTCTTGATCTTATGATCGACATTTCCCAAGATAGAATCTTCAAACTAAATATTTAACCTGTTGTAGGAGAAATTACTTCCTCACCTGCAGAGACCCAAAGGCAAGGAGAAGGAGAGGATGCCCCAGATTCCACTCTGGGAACAGACCCAGGGCCTGAACCAACATTTTCTTATCATACAGAAAATAGAAGACTCACACTGGCACCTGGATACGCTTGGAAAGGGATAAGTGCTGCAAGATTGTTTTTCCCCAAAGCCACTGCTTAGATTTTGCCTCTTCTTTCTGGGTAAGGAGTGAGAAAAAGCAGAATGAACATTAGAATAGAAGCTAATGTCCCAATACTTCTAAGAGTGTAAAAGTTTTACATTATGGAAAGAGGAAAGAAAACTTGGAGATGAATGAAATAATTTACCAAAAAGAGCTATGTAAAGATACCAATAAATAGGGAAGAGGTCATTTTGACTAGTGGAACAATACTATAGAACATGGTGTGACTTACTGGCTTAGTGGAAGTTACAGAATGGGAGTGGATTGTTAAAAATTACTTATAAAATGTATTGCAAATGGTTACACGTTACACTCTGTTACATACAAAGAGTGAAGGAAGAGAGCTCTGTATCTGTCATTTTGAATGCCCCTAAATTCCCAAAATGCCATGAATACTTAGTCTCTATAATCTGGGAAATGACTCTTACTCTCCCAAAGACAAACTGGTGGAAATAGCTTCCAAAAGGTAAACATCTGTGATACATTTCTCCTTTTATAAACAAAAATTCATTGTTTTTTTGATGTCCTTACCCCCCTGCTTTTCATGCCCTCATTTGTCAACAGGCTGTGTTGCAAGATAGGATCCAATTCCAAACCTATATTGCTACTTGAAGTACATTTAACAAATGACTTCTCCACACCTTTGCTAGCTAGCAAGAGGAAGCAATTCATTTACTTGCTTAAAAATCACAATTTCTAAGTGGTCAAAAATCTTTGTGAGTGATGTTCTTCAAGTTCCGCAGAAATTATAAATTTGTCCAAAAGAAGGTTTTGGAGTCATCAGAGTCACAGTCATACATCATTACCATTAGAGTCCCAGATCTGACTGCTATTTCTTAACTGCATTCCAGCGGTCAGACACCAGACCCACCAAAGGTTATTCAGTGGTTGGTAAGAAAAATAGTGGCACAAGTTATAATTCTTAGTCAAACTGGGACCTACCTCTGTTGATGTCTGTTGTATTCCTATGAAATGATTCCCCTCTTGTTGAAGAATATTAATGGCCCTCTCATTTAAGGAAGTTTCTGCTGGAATGGCTTCTTTGGATTTTGGCAAACTCTAAAAAGAGAAAATAACTCCACATAAATGAAAGAAATGGACAGTGGCATCCTGAGATCTACTAGGAGACGAGAAACTGACACAGGGTGTCTTAGTTCACTTTGTACTACAACCAGAAAATACCTGAAACCGGGTAATTTATAACAAAAGCAAAATTTATTTCTTACAGTTCTGGAGTCTGGGAAGTCCAAGGTTGATGTGCTGGCATTTTACTGCATCCCATAAAAGAATGCAAATCCTTTACATAGTGGCATGAATCCGTTCACAAAGGCAGATCCTTCATGACCTAAATAGCTCCAAAAGGCTCTACCTCCTGACACTGTTGCATTGGAGATTAAGTTTGTATCACTTGGATTTTGGAGGAGATACTGTGTATGTGTTTCGAGGGAAATTGTAATGAACTCCGGCAAACAAATAGGAACTCCAAGTAATGGTGAGTGGTCTGATTTGAGGGGATAAGGTAAAAGGTGAGGTTCAGAAGGATAACAGGAAAATATAGATTAGATTATTCAAATTACAGAGGACCTTAGTCACTGGAATGAGAATTTGAAATATTTCTACCAACAATGAAAACAACTGAGAGAGTCTGAGCAGTAATGTTAACTAATTTAACTTGGTTTTAGTGAAAAATTTGGCAGCCTAGAAAGGAATTAGAGGTATGAAAGACTGAATGCCTAGATGCCAATTTGGAGGTTATCACAACAGCTTGCTCATAAGCAAATAAATGCCTGAAATATGACAGTAGAAATGAAAATAGACATGATATGACAAATTAAGAATATATTTCTATGTATTTAGAGGTACCCAATGGATTTGGAAGCAAGTACATTTGATGGTACTTCTTTAGAGGTGAAGACCCTGACTTTTACAATAAAGTAATTTTGATATTTGGAAATTTAACATAAAAGTGAAAAAAATAGTGCTAAAGAAGGTGAGAGTTTTGTGGCATTTTAAGAAGCAAATCGGTGGCCTTAGTAAGTTCCCCGTGTCATCACCTTATTAATTCGTGACAGATGGGAAAAATAAACAAAACAAAACACTAACCTACCAAATCCAAATGTCACCTGGGCTTATCAGGGTCATTGTTATATTTATTCCCCTATTAGAATAGCTCTATATCTGAAAACATTTCAAGAAAATAGCTCCCCTAAAAATTTATTCCAGTTATTTTTTTGATTCACCAAAAAATGTTTCCTAATGACAGCTGAATTAGTGTCATGGATAGAGTTACTACATTATACCAGGATACCCGGGCCTGATTTTGAACTCATTTACTGATTTTTAAGGCTTTCCAAGCCATCTGAGAGCAAATCACTTTGAAGTCAACTGCTACCACTGCTTGTAGGTCTTATGCAGTAAAGAACAGTGGTCACATCTGATTCTTCTATCTTTGTGCTCACAAAGCTGTCAGCTTTCACAGTGCCAGCAGACCAGAGAAGTTCTGAGGACACTTGCCTTCACCTCAGATGTCTGGTATACTCTATCATGGGGATATTGAGGGAGACCTCCCTAAGGGGAAGGGGAAAACTCAAGGGGGAAAAAAAAAAGTTTTCACCTTCTGGTTCATATCTTACAAACATACAAAATTAAATCTCATCCTAGTCAAGTGGGAGAAAGACACATAAACATTTTCTTCAGGCTCAGCACCCATAGCACAGTGGTTTTGGCACCAGCCATGTACACCCAGACTGGCGGGTTCAAACCCGGCCCCAGCCAGCTAAACAACAATGACAACTGCAACAAAAAATAGCCAGGTGTTGTGGCCGGTGCCTGTAGTCCCAGCTACTGGAGGCTGAAGCAAGAGAATCGCTTAAGCCCAAGAGATTGAGTTTGCTGTGAGCTGTGACGCCACAACAATCCCCTGAGGGCGACATAGTGAGACTCTGTCATTAAAAACAAAACATAAAAAAACAACATTGTCTTCAATGTCTCTATTTCCTTACCCTCCCACAAACTCTGTAACTAAACAAAATGATTCTCCAACTATTAAATGCTATAGAAATTTGCATCTGTGTCTGTACCTGGGGTTACAGGAAGATTTAGAGGCTGGCTTGAGAGAAAAAATTGAATTAATCACATTCTGAATCTTTGGGACAGACATGTTTCAGAATTCAAATGTTTCTGATTTTAGAAAGGAAGCAACATGTTTAATATCTCACCATCATGAATCTGTCTTTATTAAAATATTAACTATGTATTTAAAAAAGGAAAAAGGAAAGATATGTATCACCTTCTATGAGGTCAAGTCAAGAAACATTTTAACCTCAAATGATTCAGACAAACACTCTTGATATTTAGAGCTTTCTGGATTTCAGAAAAGCAAATAAAAGATTGTGCACCTGTGTCATGGCCTGATAGCTTGCTCATAAGGCCGAATAGCCCCAACCACAGCCATTGATGCTGGAAGTTTCTCTTTAGTTTTCACAGTAGTGGAAAATTAACTTTAATTAAATGCTCGAGTCTTGTCTTTTTTCATGGACTGTTACAAGAGTGCAATTATTTCTCAGGTGTTTGAAAACTTTATGGTATCCTTTGAGGGAAAATACCAAAATTTACTTTCCCACCTTTGGCTCCCTTAGCTCTGGCTTACTGTACATTTATACTTAAATCAGTTTTGCTCTCCTGTTCATAAAGTAAAATCTACTTTGAAAATTTCATTTGAATCTTCTCATGTAATTTCTGGATTTGTATATTGGTGCCTGAGGACAATTTTGTGTTGTGTCTATATAGTATATTACGGAGCTATATTGGATTTTAGAAGATTTAATAAAAATGTGCCAAGGCACAATGTCTAAAAAGTATGGACACAAAAGACAGGGGAAGGCTTCATGTTTCCTATAGAGAGAAAGACTCAACCCCAGCTTGTCTGTCTTTGCTGGGGCCTGACTTGATTTTTGCTAGCTCAATCTGAACACCACAGTTTTGTGAATATGCATCACATTCATTTTGGATTATTTAATTTAACTCCTTTCCAGATGAACTAGCTTTATTAAATGCTTGCTATGGATGGGCAAACAGACTTTATGCAGGCTATAAATATCTATGATTAGTTTGGTATAGTATATTGCAATCTAAGGTGTAGCAATTATGCACACTATTTTCTCTGAAGCCTGATAAACCATTTGGGAACAAAGAAAGAAAAAAAATCCTAGAGAGTAATTTACGCAAACTCTGTGAATGATGACAGTTATAAACCTTGTATTTCTCTAAGCTCCTGGTCAACAGCACAAGTACGTACAGGATAGAAGCTCTACAGGGTGACTCCATATGACTTAAAAATGTACATGATGTCAAAGGTGTGTCACCTGTGATTCCAGTTTTTATCTTTCCAACATAGTTGCTAATTTTGGTACTGTAGATGTACTTCTGTTATTCTGTGACCACCTTCCAAAGCTGATTAGTTTCAAGCATATTTATGTACTACATTTATTGCCCTAAGATATGATATTATAAACACACATGCAGTGATTTTATGTGTATGATTGCTGCACTTTTACCTAGTCTCTAGTCATATATATTTTAATCACCTCTGGAACAATACTTTCAGCGTACACACATGATATGCCTTCTTTGTGCAAAACAGTCTAGGAATTACAAATAGAATTAGTAACATACTCCTGCTTCCCAAACCCTCAAAGTTTACTGACAATGATAGCAAATGCACATAATATGTAAAAATAACCATAACATAGGTTAGACTATGTTAAATGCTACTATGGAGACTTATCTGAAATACAAAATAGTGCAGAGGAAGGAGATGCGTAGTACGGTTGCATGCCGTTGGGCAGCACTGGGAGACATTTGTGAGCAGCCTCGTAAAGGACAAGCAGAATTTTAAGGGGAACAAAAGACAAACGAATGTAGGGTAGTCCTCAGCATTGTTCAGTGTTCCATGTGACAAAAATATTTATGTCCCGTTTATATTTTGAAAAAAAAAAGTAGAGTTGTTTCAGGTAGATGAATCACACAAGTAAAGACATAGAGACTATTTCATGATATGACTGAATGAAGGGGATGCAATGGGGATAAAGTTTGGACCAGAGTTCATAGTCTTAGAGATAAGACTATAAACTATTTGGGACTAGATTTTCTGTACCTTTGGATTTCCTATTGTACCACCAATAATATTTTCCAATAACATGTAGCCACCACCCAGCCATTTTCCATACTCATTTTGACTTCATTTTATCATATTTAATATTCACTAAATCATTTGTTCTTCCATTCGTTTAATTCATGCACATGATAATATTTTAATACATATTATGTACTAGATTTTAAGGAATAAAAGTTAATAAAATGGAGAATATTTTCTTGATAAACTCACATAAAATAAATTGTAATAGAGTGTTTTAGAAATTATAATAGGGAGTCATGCAGGATACTACAGTAGTGATGGTATAATTCTGCTCAGTATTAAAAAAATTACTGAGTGCCTACAACATGGCAAGTATCCTGCTAGCCAGTAAGAATTTAAAGATGAAGGAACTTGGTTATTACTCTCCAATTACTCACAGTCTGTGCAGATAGAGTACAATGGCTTCGAGCATAGATTGTCTGTCTATACCACGGGTTGAGTGAGTCTGTCGAAAGGGAAATTGGGTTAAGGGAAGTTTACCCTCCTATATGTGTGAAAGCTCAACTTCAGACAGGAGACTTCCCGTAATTTCCTCATGTTTCTTTGCACCTTTCAAAGCTCATAGGTCTACCTTGATGAGTACGGTTTTGTCCATTTTCATAGACCTGAGGTAAAGTCACGGTCACTGATTTTGGTGGTTAGAAAGCTATAAATAAATTCAGAATAATACAATTTAGTATAGTTGTTTATAGGGTTTGGGTAGGGCAGAAAAAAATCAGAGTAATAAGGAAGTGGGAATCATGTATAGTGACTATTTTGTCTAGAGAGGAATAAAGAAAAAAAAAATGATCTGACTGGAAAAGAAAGAATATTTTCTTATTACTTGTTGACATCCTCACTAGTGGGTTGATTTCTCAAATACCGCCCAAACACACAATTCTCTCTTTCATTACAGATCATGTACATTTTGCCTTCCATCTCTCCACAACTACGTCACAGTCAAGTCCATCTTTCTCCATGTAAGTCACACCAGATTATTTTAACTCATACAAATTTAATTCTTTGATGTATTTTCATGCTATGCATGATAGTTCATTCTAACTTGTCCTTAATATCCTCTCATTAATTCAGTTCTACCCTACCACATCTATACAAAGCTCTGTCACCACATTGTAATAACTGAGCCCATCCATATATGTCTTCTTGACAATGTCCCATGCCCAACACACCCAGCTTATTGTAATACATAATGAATACAGGCCAAACTTTTTGTGTGTCTGTTTCAAGTTTTTGCCCTCCATATAGTGAATGTGCTAGAAAAATCTACATCTTCTCTTTAAAAATTTTAAAATATTAATTATTTATCATCTTAATATTTTCTTACTTGAAGGGTCTTATGAGTTTTCTTCAGTTTTCAGATGCAATTGTCTTCCTTTGCTTTTACCTTTTACTATGGTAGTTGATAGTTTCAACTTTCATTATGGCTATTGACCAAGACTATACTCAGATTTCTGTGTTTGGAAGAGAATGCTACTGATTGTCTTAACAGCTCATTTTTTATGTACTTTCTCTTGCACTAGGGACCAGCTTTAGCCATATTGGTCATATTTCCCTTTATATGGCTAACGCTGATCCCTAGTGCAAGAGAAAGCCTCCTTAGCCATAGGAAGCTTCACACCCCTTCGCTATGATCATCAGAGATGATAGAAGGTGAACTCTAGCTTAGCTCCAGAAATGCATGAAAAATTAAAGGGAATGACTCTTGGAATCCATTATCTAAAAATATAAAAACATCAGAAGAGTTAAAGATAGTGTAGCAAACACCTGTCAACTGGAGACATCCTCTGTCACCATAGAAGAAGGAGGGGCTTCAGCCACATTCATTCATATCTACTACAAATGTAGGCACTATATAACAGAAACAATTTTGTTGGCATCACCTAGCACTGTGTCCCCAGGGTCTGGTATTAATTACTAAGTTTTTTGTCATAATTGGAAGTGTTATTAGAAACCAATTTGTCACCTTTCTCTAGAGAATACATCTGTATTTCCAATCGAGGAAACAGATATTTCCTACTTATAAGACCGTGAACATTTACTAGTTTTGAATTGACTTTCATATGGTTTACTATAGAATAACTATGAAAAATAATGCTGGCAACCAACTGGCATTGTGCTTAGCAAAAAATCTTTAAGAAGTGATGCATGAAGTAAAAAATCAGTGCCGTTGTCATAAACTGCAAAACGTGAACATCATTTTTAGTAATTTAATAAGTTAGCTGTCCGTTTCTATTTGCTAAATGTTGACTAACCAGTTCTTCAAGAGTACCACACAGTTCTGCTATTAAAGAAAATATATCACAAACACATATAAATCACTTTATATTCTAGTTTATATATGTCATCTTGTATCCTCTAACCATATGACCTGTGTGTATATATGCTTTAGAAGACAGTATATAATGCATTTTTAACTAGGGTTGATAATACATCAAATTTTTAAAAGCCATCATCTTCTACTCCTTGGAAAAATATATGTGTTGATTTTCTTTTTGTGCCTAGAGTTTACATGTGTAAACAGCTGTTAGTTATTAATACTATTTTTTAAAGAAAGCTTCAACTTCAATTTCTTTTTTTTTTTTTTTTTTTTGCCTTTCCACATTAATAATGAGGTGTTTCTACTCTTTAACAAAATTATCTTGACTATTGGCTCTATCTCAGCTTTTTTGGTCCCCTTGGGGAATTTAGCATTTTTTTTTTTTCCTTTGACTTCTACTATATTTCTTCTCATCACTTTTGGTAAGTATGGTTCTTATTAGTTATTTTTATTGTAATATAAATGAATCAATCTTCATTAAGTGTTTTCATGACATCAGACATTGTGCTTAATACTAACACTCACTGTTTATTATTTCAGCAGTTTCTTAATACTTTCCTTTATTCAATAAATACATAATGAGCTCCTGAAATGTTGGTGGGGACAAAGCAAAACAATTCAGTGTCTTCAAGATTGCTACCATTAGTGGAATAAATATTAATGAAACAAGTAAGTACGTAGAGTCAAGGGTGCTTGAAGTTGGGTTAACATGCCTCTACATTCTGGCTCTGTGGCCACGGCAAGATACCTTGGACCTCTGTTTCCCCTTGTATAATACAATAATCACGTACATTTCTTCTTCACAGTTTAGAAAGGAAGACTAATTAAAGAAATCTACATAGAGAGATGAGCAAGACACTTTGCTATTACTCTTACTCTCATCATTGGTTTCTTCAATGTTGCAATCCTGGGTGGTTTTCCTGCCTTAAGGTTGAGCTATAGTCTGTGGTTTCGACTTTAAGGACAGGTCTCTGGCACAACTGCACAGCTAAGAAGATGGACTCTCATACACCTGTGTCTATAGAAGTGAGAGCTCTGATGGGAGAGGGCTCTACGCTCTCCTCAATTGTTTTCCATCAAAGGAAGAATAAATTTGGAATGATTAAAATAAGTGAACTGGAGAAAGCCTATTACTAATGTAAATCATTATAAAAGCTTCAGTAGGCAAAGAAGTAAAAACTAGAGAATATAACGTAGTATCTTTGGATAGTCTTCTGGTAGACAATTAAATTGCTAAAAGTGAGTACCATTAGTAATTGCACATTTCATTTAGTATATAATTATTCATTGTGGCCTCATGAGCTTTCTTAAGCTTAGAAATGGAAGTGACCCTTTTATTCTCACTGTATTTATTCCTCTGAGTGCCTAAAACTGTCTCCATTTATCTTCATTCACCTTGTACCTGGTGCATAAGGAAGGGAATAGTTCTTTGCCTCTTTAAGACTAAAGTGTCAAATGAAAACATTCCTTCCTAAGAGGACAAGGAATGCTTACCTCTCTGGAGAGAATAAATATGATGACTTATTACATGTCTAGTAAACCAGTGAAAAAGATATTTCTGAACAAAAATTCTGAAAAAAAAATGTGACAGATTGTGGTAAAATATAATGGCTCTAAAACAGCTCAAAACTATACTCAAAATATGTCACAAATTAAGAGGAAAAAATGACAATTCCTTATCAAAATGATTAAAGCTACTACTCAATAATTATTGCCTGGCTATGTTCTTACCAAACTCATAATTACATTTTCTGTTCATAGAGTTTCTTTCAGTTACAAAGAGCTTTCATGGCTACTACCTTTTTGATTAAAGTAATAGTAATAATACTTCATTTATTGAGAGTACTTACTATATGCTCAATACTATACATAAATTATCTCCTTTAATTCTCATCATAGTTCTGAGGTAGAGTCTATTTTTCCATAATTTGCAGACTAGAAACTGAGATGTAGACATAAATGATAAGTTACTTTCCCCCAAGCTTTTATTGATACTGCTTTGCAAACTGACTTCTGAATGTTCTCTTTTAAGTATGATCTTGTACAGCTTTTCTTAAACTCTGATTAGATAAAACATCAGACATTTTTGTTCTTTTTTTTTTTTAAATATAACATCCAAGATGTTCTTCTATTTGTCAAAATTGGCATAGTCAATCGGAGTCAGGCCAAGCCCGGAATTTAAGGCATTAAGGCGCAATGAATGAAGAGTCCTCTAATTTTGTGGGTCATCACCAGTTGATTCGCTTTCAAGTAATCCTAAAGCAGAAAGTCAAAATAGTCCAACATCAAAGTTTGTTGAATTTAAAAACCATGTTACAACCAATTAAAGTTTCTAGCTATATAATGGTAGACTCAGTAGGAACTGAATCTAAATGGCTCCTCATGGCTAAATTAAGTTTATTTTCATCTCAATTTTTTTCTGAAATCTTCAAATTTCTTTTCTCTTCTAATCATGTTTGTTGAAGCTAAAATATTATGTTTTCTGATAGATATTTCCAGACCCCCTATATCAAATAGCATCTCTTCATCTCAATCACTTTCTGCTACCTACCTCTCATGCTAACTCAATTTATTATCTTTATTGTGCTTAATATTATGTGAACATATTTATTTACTTATACTTATTTCTATTACGAGACTATAAGTTACATGAAAAAATTACATTAACTGTTTGGTTTTCTGCTATATCTACACTGTTGAGATGAATTTCTGAAATGTAGTGTTAATAGCTAATCTATAAATGAATTGGAATGAATGGATTCTGCATAATCATTAAGCTGTAAAAAATAACAAACTCAGCAATATGTATGTTTGTGCATGTAGACATATAGCTGCATAAATGTGTAGAGGTATACACATTTACAGAGTGCATTTATGAAACTCAGCTCTGTTTTTAACTCTAGATCTTTAATTAGAAATCAGATCACCAACCGTATTGTTAACACTTGGAAAGAGGCCTAATGAAAATATAAATTCCAAGTTGTGTCTAATGTCTTTAATGAAGGACAACAAGCCAAGAGAGAAATAAAAACCCGTCCCCTGTCTCCCAGACTTCATTAGAAAGCATCTCAAGCCTAACAGATTTATAAGTATTAATACTTCAACACTGGAATTTGATGAGCAATGTAAGAAGCTAAAAAACAAACAAACAACAACAACAACAAAAAAAAAAAACCAGAAAGCATTCAATGAAGTAGTGAAGTTAAAGTTTGTAGTTTAAAAATAATCCTCAAGGTGCATTAGAGAAGATCTCAGCCAGAGAACACAGAGAGATATGCCACTGAATCAAGGGGTTCTAAAAATTCTGTTAAAATCTAATAATAAATAGATACAACTTATAAAATATGTGAGCTCAAAAGTTGTCTGTTTAAGTGAAACAATAGACAGATAAATTAAATTAATTATGAAGATCATCTAATCTAACTCACATTTTGTTTGTTATGTAGAGATAGAACAAAATCTCTAGTTAGGGATGGGACCCAAATTTAATCTTCCCTCATTACACTTTAGTGGTTATAATGGATATGAGCCAAATTTTGATATCTTTATGAGGCTGATTTTTGATTCCCATCCTTGATCTCCTACACTTAATTTCTCTTGACATAAGACTATAAATTTCAGACCCTGATAAAAGTGTTCCTAAAAAGGTGTGATATCAATGCAGAGCTCTGGAGAAACTCAACAATTACATGGCCACTGCTCAGAAACTGAAATAACAAGAAGTGCCAAATAATCTGAGAGAGGTCCGTAAGGCACCATCACTTGGGACCTTGTAATGTAGTTAAAGATTGTTAGCTTTTCTCTTAGGTCAGTGAGAATCCACTGAAAACTTTGTGTGTGTGTGTGTACCTGGAGAAAAGGAGGATCATATGAAAGGAGAGGGGCACCAATGAAAGAGTCAAGTTTGAGAGATTAAATATATGACATTTTGATGATATCAAGACAATAATGTAGGAAGGAATACCTTAACTCCCTAAATTACTTTCCTTTAAAATCTCTACTATACCACTTATTTCCAGTCCATACTCAGCGGCTTCTTTAACCCAAGGGATTGATTTCCTAGTATATTTAGAGCTGGTCATTTCACCAACTGTGGCTGCTCTTGGTGACCTACAATGGATTCCAACCAGTTCTAAGCTCAAATAATAAACGGAGTAGAATCTATAAGCTGATGACCCAGCACCCTAACTTCCCACTCTCCTTTTTGGTACCTATTTAGTTATGTACCCCTGCCCCAAAAGCTAATTACCT
Source organism: Loris lydekkerianus (assembly GCA_963574355.1). NCBI lineage: Eukaryota > Metazoa > Chordata > Mammalia > Primates > Lorisidae > Loris > Loris lydekkerianus. The sequence continues at coordinate 39,443 of CAUYPK010123495.1, read as the reverse complement.
CAGGAAAAAAATATATAATCAGCTACATAATTTTGTGAGTCTGTTACAAAGTGAAAATGCAAGCCTCTTGTTAAAAATTAATCAGAATTTCAAGATGGCACCAAGATAGCGTCCAACTAAGAACAGTGCTGTGCTAAGTTCAGGATCCTGTGCTAATGGACAGGTCACATGACCATGAAGTCAGTCACTGGAATATGGCCTGTCTCAGCCCCAGCAGTGAGCTGATTGGTACAAAAAAGAGAAAAGGGTTAACATAGGGAGGTGGCAAGTTGCTCAGTTGCCTCGGGAAATATTACAATTTCTTAGAAGTAAAAGAAGAATGATCTTTTTGTGTCCTCTGATTTGATGTTTGGAAATGTTCCATACTTCTAGAATAAAGCAAATACTTATGATGGTAGAAAAACAGAAATGAACAGAACATGGATAGTTGATCACAGTGTTATACCAATGAATCAACCAATCCAGATACCCATATTGAGTCAAGACTTCCTGTTATACCAGGTAATACATTTTTCTTATTGTTAAGTCATTTTGGTTCAGGGTTTTTTGTTATTAGAAGGCAAAAGCAATCCAACTGACAAAAAAAATCAAGTCTCCGAAACTAACTTGGCTGAAAGAAGTGTTTCCTTCCATTTGCTATATTGTGAAATATTTTTAGAGCTGTACATTTTAGGGAGGAATGAATATTACATAGGACAGCAGAGTTTGTCAGTTTATTACCCAAATGATGAAGAGATTATATAGCATAAAATCAAATGCAATACCATTATCACTGTTGGCATATTCTAGGAAAATAAATGTTTAATTTCAAAATAACTTCTAGGTGAGTAACAAGATTCTGCATTTGCTTCTTCTAACATTAAGTAAAAATATATGTTTTGATGTTTATTTTGTTTTGTGAAAAAGTTTTATAATGAAACAGGATATCAACCAGAGGTCTCAAAAGGCAAAAGTAAAGAAACACACATTCCATCAGATAAGCAAGCCTCAGAACAAGAGCACATCCATGAAAGTTAATCAGAATAAAATTCTGTAACACAAAAGTGAGAGCATTTTCCCTGAAGAATTAATTAGCATAGATATCTCAATCCGAAATGCCATCTTCCTTAAAGTTATGTTTGGTTACAGACATCCTTTAAACTTGTGACAAAAGTAAAAAAGCATCCAGATCTACCCACTTATTATAGTGTCTATGGGATGAAAATTAAAAACAAAACAAACAAACAAAAAAAAAACCAAAGATTTTTTGTTTCATTCACTCAGAAAGATATTTTAAGTATCTTAAGTGAGCGCAGAATACAGTTGCATCCCTTTTTCCTATGGTTGTATGAGGCTGCTTTCTGTGGCAGCTGCTTGCTGGGTCAGGGAGGCATTCAGAGTACAAAATCAAGTTCAACTCCACATCTGAATTGGAAACCTATGTCCATAACTACCGCAAATTGAAATCCCCACGTATGTATAAAGTTATATCTGCAGTAGAAGGACCCGCAGGATGCTGAGGCAGCAGAAAGAAAGAAGGGTAGAAAGCTACCAGTCAGGCTGGCTAATTCTGAATTATAGTGACTTTGTTGCTAGGTAGATCTTAAAGGCTAAATAGGAATATTTTAGGCAAAAAAATGATAATGAACATTAAGGCAGAGAGCATGAATGTATAAATATTCAGACACTCAGTCTTATGCATGAGCCTATATTGCTGATGTGGATGGTAGAATCTATTAGGGATGTTAGAGATGAAGTTAGGGAGTTAATTCCACAGGATTGTACATGGTGAATCAGGGCAGGAAAAGTCTGGCCAGTAGAGTCCTACATTGTTATTTTATCCCTATCCCCAATTAAAAGGAAAATTTTCTTAGAGAAACAAGAAATAAATCAAAAGGTAAAATGTAAAATAAAAATAATTTACTTAAATAGTTTCCATATTATAGAAGAGGAATCCAGTACATGGAAATAAATGACTACTTTTCAAGTGAATTACAGAGACTGAATTTTTAGAAGTTTAAAATATTTATCTATTTTGTTTGTCAATGGATAATTAGGTTGTGTTCATATTTTGGTTAACACGAATAATACTGCAATGAACATGGGAAGGCCAATATCTTTATAATCACATTATAGATATTAAATATACACAATCAAATTTATTTTAAAGATATTTGAACAGGGAAATAATGTGCAGAGGGAAGATCTACCTCTGGTTTCAAGTATAGTACAACAGGAATGATATGGCTTTTTAGGATTGTGAGACTATGAATGAAAATGCAGTTTTTAGAGAGAGTGGAATAAATGTAAGTAAAATCCTGACTCTCTGGGAAGAGGCAAAACTAGAACAAAGTGGGGAGATGGTGGGTCCCAAGTCCTAGACATCCTTGACTGGATGTTAGTCAAGGGACATTGGAACCAACCATTGTAGATAGCTCAGGAGTTTGTTTGTTGACTGTGACATGCTAAAAGAGCATCTCAGCATAGTTCATCTAGCACTAAAGTAAAGGAAGAAATGAAATAGGGAGAGTCTTCAGTCAGAGGCACACATAGAAATATAGCATTACTTACTGGGATATGGATACAGCAGTTAGTATGGGAGAATAAAGGATATTATAAAGAAAAAAATCAGTAACTGTGATTAACTGATGGAATAAAAAGGTGTGCAATAATGGACGGCACCTGTGGCTCAGTGAGTAGGATGCCAGCCCCATTTACCGAGAGTGGCAGGTTCTAACCCTGCCAAACTTCAACAAAAAACAGCTGGGCATAGTGGGGGGCACCTGTAGTCCCTGTACTCTGGAGGCTGAGGCAAGAGAATCGCCTGAGCCTAAGAGCTGGAAGTTGCTGTGAGCTGTGACCCCATAGCATTCTACTGAGGGCGATAGAGTGAGACTCTGTCTCTAAAAAAAAAAGAAGAAGAAGAAGAAGAAGGAGGTAAGTAATAATGACTTGTCTCTAATAATTCTAATACCTTAGCCACAGACATAGGAATAAATCCAAAAAGTATTCCTTCCAGGTGCATACAGATCATGTAATTGGAAATATCTAACAAACTGCTATGTAATGGAAAGGAAAATATAGATTTGAGAAGTATTATTGAGAATAACATCATTGGAATTAATGATGGACCCTCTAAAGTAGAAGGCACAGGAAAACCATTGCAGAGACACCCTGGTTTCTTGCCACAAAGCCACTGGCTCATTCCTCTGCCTGGAAGTTCTTGTCGACTTTCCTGTCTATAAATCTTTAATTTACCTGTAAAGTCTCAGCAATTGTTACCAATTCAGGGAAATTGCTTTTGTAATCAACACATTCCCACATTGGGAAGGGCTCCATAGTCTCTTCTTCCTCGCTGCCCTCACCGTCCCCCTTCAGCTTATTTCTTATCCTAATAAAGTCTCTCATTGGCCATGTGTAACTGAACTGGGACTCACTCGGTTGGCGCCCATAGATCAGCGGTGATCTGGGAGATGGAGCATGAGCCTGGCCTGAGAATTTACAGGCTGACGTCTCCTGCTGGCCATCCGGCCCTCCTCGCCCCAGCCGTGACAGCAGAACCTACCAACACCCCTGTGAGGTCGGCATGTAGACGGGCTGGAGAGGTTGGGAAGCTGAGAGAATGCTGCTCCCCAGTAGTCCCCAGTGGGAGACAAAAAGGGCCCAGAATCAGAAGGCTCGGCACTGGGGCAAAGAGACTGTTAGCCCGTTAGACGTGGAGCAGAGGTCGAATCTGCAGGGATTTTTGGATAATCGCTGGTGGAACAGGGTAACGAGGAAGAGTTGAAGACCTGGAAATCCTTCCTCTGCCCTCTCCCCCCCACCCACCCATGACCCCACAGAGCCTCCATTCTAGAGGACAACGGGAAACACAGCAGGTTCACCGTCCCGCCCCCTGCGCACAGGTGCGGTGCCCCCAGGCGAGGCTCCCAGTGATTGCTCAGGAAGTGGCTGAGCACGGGCTACCCCGCCCCTGCCGCCTCCCTCTGCAGGGGCCTGACCCAGAAATAAGGCCACCCACGACTCCAAAGCCTGCTGTCCTCAGGCTCCTGCTCCGTGCATGCCCAGTCGCCCTTCCTCAGGATCTCCTCTAACATTTCCAACAAGTTTTCTTCTTTTCATCTGGCCTCTGTATCCCCAAATTTAGCCCTTCCTTAAATGTATTTAAACATTTTCTGTGAGGACATTTTTTAAGAGACAGAATCTGGCTCTGCCACCTGAAGGACCCAGTGATGCAGTGACACCATTTTGGGCCTTTACACTTTCATCCTCCATTTGGAGAAAACCTGAAAGCTCCTAGTTTCCTTTCTTAGTAAATCACACCCATCCCTATCTCCTGGGTGCATCCCTATCTCATGAAGTGCCTCCGCCCCCCCTCCCCATCCAATCAGGCTTAAACTCTAGTATAGGCACAAGAGATAACCAATCCAAGGGCCACACTTTGCTTCCCACACCCCTCACCCCATATCCTCCTCATAAAAACCCCGTGCGCTGTGAGCATGGGGCTCTCCCTCCCAGCTGCATCTGGGGGTGCCAACAGCCCAGGCTCGACCTTGAATAAACTTCCTCATGTGATTGCATCGGTGGTGTCTGGCTTTCTCGTGTGGTCATTAGGGACCCTGATTCTCAGGTATAACATTTGGTGCATTGGCCTGGAATCCCCAAGACCCCAAGAGACCCCACCCCAAGGGCCCTTGAGTGTATGTGTCTTTGTCTTTGTGAATTCTGCAGGTTTTGCATTGTGGTCAGAAGACGGCCTAGGTGGACTGTCTTTGTGAATTCTGCAGGTTTTGCATTGTGGTCATAAGACGGCCTAGGTGGACGCACTGGAGGGCCACAGACTGGAGGTGGGGGAAGAGGTTCCCACCTCCCATGGAGAGGCTGGGATGTGGAATTCCCAGCCTCCTACAGTGGGGATCACCTGGAATCAATCCCCTTAGGGCTTTCAGTTTTGCTTCACTTCAGTCCGCAGCTGTGTCTGCCTTTGTTTTTGTTTTGTGTGTATTGTGTTGTGTGTTGTCTGGGTGACTTTGATGATGGGACAAACTCAGATGACTCCCCTTTCACTTATCCTTGACCACTTCCAGGACTTCCGGGCCGAGCCCAGAACCTGGGTTTAGTGGTGAAGAAAAATAAACTTTAGACCTTTTGCAGGAGTGTTCTCAGCGTGGAGTGGAGCAGGCTGGTGCAGGGCATGGGGCCGGGTGGGGGCCCGGTCTCCTGCAGCGGGGCCCGGGCACCCAGGTGGCATATCCCCCACTCCCTGCTCCCCCCACAGACTGGGTGCCAGGTAACCAGGCCGAGCCAGAGCGCAGACAGTGGTGGAGGCAGCTGCGCCTGTGTCTCCATCCTCTCAGCCCCTGCAGCGGTGCTCCAGTGGCAGAACCTGGTTGAGGACAGCCCTCCTTTGCTGAAAAGTATCTTACCGCTCCTGTTGGAGAAAACCGAGGCCAGCACAGTGCTTACCCTGTGGGAAAAGCCTAAGCCCAAAGAGACTAGCCCCCCGTATCCTGTTTTGCCGGCGAGGCGACCCTGGAAGAACTTTTTCCCCCCCACTCTACCTTCCTTTGGTCCAGGCAGGCCATAGTGCCCAGCCTGTCCCAGAAGAGGCTGAAGTGGCAGCAGTGCCTCCTGTCGGTAGTTCACCGCATACTCATAGGAGGGCCTTAGGAGATGCATCTGGACAGCCTGGGCAGGCTGTAGCTGATTCTACGGCCTTACTGCTCCAGGCGGTGGGCCCTCCTGAGGAGGGAACCCTGCACTATTGGCCTTTTGCCACAAGTGACCTATACAACTGAAAAATACAAAAACCTACCACCCTTATTGACCTATTAGATTCTATCCTTTTCACTCATCAGCCCACTTGGGATGACTGCCAGAAGCTGCTACAGGTCCTCTGCACTACTGAGGAGAGGGACCGAATCTTGGCAGAGGCACAGAAGTCTATTCTAGACAACAATAGGCAGCCTACCACCAACTCAGTACTAATTGAGGCTGCATTCCCACTGACCCAGCCAGATTGGAATTTCAATATGGCAGAAGATAAGGAGAGACTCTGAGTTTACACGCAGACTAATGGAGGGTTTCTGGAAAGCAGCAAGGAAGCCAACTAATTTGGCCAAGATAGGAAATGTACAGCAAGAGAAAAATGCGGTCCCCCCTGCCTTCCTAGATCATGGAGACGTTCCACACTTACATGCCCATGGATCCAGAGGCGGAGAGTAGTAAGGGAGCTGTTATGATGGCTTTTGTTAATTAGTCCGCTCCAGACATTAGGAGGAAACATCAAAGAATAGACAGGTTGGCAGAGAAGTCCCTGCAGGACTTGTTGATGGTGGCTGAACGAGTATACAATAGCCAAGAGAGCCCAGAGGAAAACAGATATGTGCCAGCAACAAGCAAACCAAGGACCTTGCTAAGATCCTGCTCGCTGCCATAGTAAGTGGCTCTGAAGAGAAGGAGCTGAGGCTGCGGAAAGTGGCCGCTGGAGGAGGTAGGGAGTCACCCCAGGGGATTGACCTCGTTTACAGAGAGATCAGTGTGCATACTGCAGGGAGACTGGCCACTGGGCCAGAGATTGTGAAAACAAAACAAAACAAACAAACAAAAAAAAACAGTTCAATGTGTCCTAGTGAGGAAGCATAGTGACCTTGATAATGAAATAAATAACATTAGTATATATCTGCCTTCATGAAAACGCCATTTTCAAGGACAGATTAGAGGATACACGAGTGCCTGGATGGAGATTGGCCGCTAGCTCATGCCAAAAGCTAGTTGAGTGAGTGCAGGCATAAGTTTGCCTACTTCTTCCTGTTTTCTGTTTTCTTTGATATTGTTTAATGAATTCAAACTGCAGGTAATGGTTTTGTCTTTTTGTAATAGTTATTAAGAAAATGATAAAATGAAGTCTTCAGCATAAGCTAAAAATCATTCTTTGTGTTTCCCTAATATATTGTATATGTGTATGTATAGAATGAATTGCTTAATATATGAACAGAATTGTTGGAATGTAAACTACTTGATAGAGAAGAATTATGGTTGTAGGACAGTGATTTTCAAACAATGTGCTATGAGAAGATCTTAGGTGTACCCCCCAATTTTTTAAGATTATTAATTAAATTATTTTTGAAAGAAGTCTAAGAACAGTGGATATGGGGGCAGGCCAAGTGTCACATGTATTTATGGCATCTCACACTGCCCTTACCCCTTACTCGATAGAGACCTCCTTAGCAAAATCAGAGCACAAATTTCTTTCATACAAGGAAGGTCATAGGTTACAGACAGATGGGGGCATCCTGTTCATGTACTCACCCTGTGCCTAGAGGATGAGTATTGACTTTATCAACAACCTCTACCACTGAGCCAAGCAGATATCTCTGAGGGGCTGAACTCTTATTCATCAGCCTGGGCTGAAACATGGGGAGTGGGACTGGCAAAACACCATGCCCTGATCATAGTTGAGCTCAAGCCTTAAGCTGAGGTGGTGCAGGTAAGACAGTATCCCATGACCCCCGAAGCCAGAAACAAAATCCTGTCACACATTCGGTGGCTAGTGGACGCCGAGATTCTGATCCCCTGCCAGTCCCCATGGAACACCCCCTTGTTACCAGTTAAAAATCCCCTCACTAATGATTATTGGCCAGTTCAAGACCTCTGGGAGGTTAATAAGTGGATAATAGATGTACCAAACCCCTACAACCTCTTAAGCTCACTGGCTCCATCCCAGACCTGGTATACAGTATTAGATTTGAAAGATGCCTTCTTCTGCTTGTCACTGGTGCCACAGAACCAGGCCCTGTTTGCCTTTGTGTGGAGTGACCTGGAGAGAGGCATCGGTGGACAGTTAACGTGGACTTGCTTGCCACAAGGGTTTAAGAATTCTCCAACTATCTTTGATGAGGCCCTGCACGAGGACCTGGGTGAGTTCCGCAGGCAGCACCCCAACCTGACTCTCCTCCAATACTCAGATGACATCCTAGTGGCAGCCATCAGTGAACAGGACTGCTTACAAGGCACGTGAGACCTGTTCGTCACACTGGGGGACCGGGGGTATCGGGCATCGACGAAAAAAGCCCAGATCTGTCTGCAAACTATAAGTTACCTGGGATACACCCTTAAAGATGGTAAAAGGTGGCTTACCGAGGCCAGGTAGCAGACTGTATTCATGATCCTGACCCCAACCAACCCCAGGCAAGTGCAAGAGTTTCTGGGGTCTGCAGGGTTCTGTCTACATTGGGTACCAGGCCTTGCTGAAATTGCAAAATCCCTCTATGAAGCCATGAGGGAGGGGCACTCCTTCGAATGGATGACAGAAAGAGAATTAGCCTTTCAGAGACTTAAGACTGCTCTGCTTTCTTCCCCCACTTTGGGGCTCCCTGACGTTACAAAACCATTTCATCTCTGTGTAGACGAACATAAAGGGATAGCCAAGGGGGTGTTGACCCAGACTTTAGGGCCCTGGACCCACCCAGTGGCTTACTTATCAAAAAAAAAACTAGACCTGGTGGCATCAGGATGGCCCCCCTGCCTCTGCATTGTGGCAGCCACTGCACTGCTCGTAAAGGACGCAGACAAAATCACCCTGGGGCAGGAACTGTTGCTGGCCACTCCCCATGCCATTAAAGGGGTCTTGAAACAACCCCCAGACCGGTGGATGAGCAATGTGCATCTAACACACTACCAGAGCTTGTTACTTAAACCACCACGAATCTGGTTCTTGCCCAGCACTGCCCTAAACCCTGCCACTCTCCTGCCCAACCCGGATGTGGAGACACCACTCCACAATTGCCAGGATATCCTAGCCCAAGTCCACAGCAAGCACCAGGACCTGAACGACCAATCGCTGCAGGATACTGAGGAGACCTGGTTCACAGATGGCAATAGTTTTATTAAAGATGGCCAGTGGTACACCAGGGAGGTGGTGGTCTCTGAGGCAGGCACACTTTGGGCTGAATCTCTTTCAGTCGGAACCTCCACCCAGCAGGCTGAATTAATTGCCCTTACTAAGGCTTTGGTTCTAGGCCAAGGAAAAAAGTTTAATACCTATACTGACAGCCGATGGGAAAATCATCTTCCCTGTGAAGCTGGGGCTAGACATTTTACAGCGCATGCACCAAGCAACCCATATGGGCAGTAGGAAGTTAAGAGATCTAACCCAACATGCATGGATTAAGATCGTGCAAATGGATGCAAAACTGGAACAGATAGTTAACGCTTGCAAAGTTTGCCAGCTCACTAATGCCCAAGCCGGACCTACTACTCAAGGCACCTGCACAAGGGGCACCAAGCCTGGTGCGTATTGGGAAGTGGACTTCACAGGAATTAAGCCTGGTTGGTATGGGTACAAATATCTCTTACTCTTTGTAGATACTTTCTCAGGGTGGGTAGAAGCCTTCCCCACCAAACATGAAACTCCTCAAACTGTGGCAAAAAAGCTGCTAGAAGATGTTCTTCCCAGGTATAAAGTGCCAGCTATAATTGGCTCAGACAATGGGCCAGTCTTTATATCTCAAATAACTCAGGGGGTAGCCACAGCACTGGGAACAACCTGGAAATTATACTATGTGTAGAGGCCCCAGAACTTGGGGCAGGTAGAAAGAATGAATAGAACTTTAAAAGAGACCTTAACAAAATTAACCCTGGAGTCTGGCGGGAACTGGGTAGCTCTCCTTCCCTTTGCCCTATATAGGGTCAGAAATTCCCCCTATACCCTAGGTCTCTTTCCCTATCAAATTCTCTATAGGAGACCATCTTCTATTATTCCAAACGACCGCCTAGATCTTTTAACAGAGGCAAATGATGAAGATTTTCTCTTTCCCTCCACTGTTACCAGCAGGTTCAGAAAGAGAATTAGAACCACCTAAGTGCCACCTATGCGGTGGGCTCAATCCCAGAGCCTCACAATTTCTGGCCAGGGGACTGGATCTATGTCAAGAGAGTTCAGCAAGAAACTCTTTAACCACAGTGGAAAAGGTCTTATACTGTGATCCTGACCACCGCCACTGCATTCAAGGTCGACAGCATTGCTACATGGGTCCATCACACCCACGTCCAGTTGGCAGACCCGTCTGCCATCAAGGAGAATTATATCCCACAATGAAAGCTCAAGAAAGACCCTGCCAACACACTCAAGCTCCCCTGACGATCCCAGACTCACCACTGAGGTCCCATGATTGGGTCCTCTTAGTTATAAGGAGAAGGAGAGAAGGAAGGACCCAGTGATGCAGTGATGTCATTTTGGGCTTTTAGGCTATCATCGTCCATTTGGAGATAGATAGGGACGCATTCTATCTCCTGGAATGTGTCCCTATCTCCTGAAGTGCCTCCGCCCCTCCTGCCCACCAATCAGCTTTAAACTCTAGTATAGGCACAAGAAATAACCAATCCAAGGGCCACACTTTGCTTCTCACACCCCTCACTCCATATCCCCCTCATAAAAACCCTACCCTCTGTGAGCACAGGGCTCTCGGTCCCAGTTGCTCTGGGGGTGCCAACAGCCCAGGCTCGAGCTTGAATAAACGCTCTCTTGTGATTGCATCGGTGTCTGGCTCTCTCATGTGGTCATTGGGGACCCCGATTATCGGGTATAACACACCCAGGCTGAAGCACAGTGAATCACATAGCCTTCAACTCCTTGGCTCCGGGGATCCTCCTGCCTCAGAGCCCTGAGTGGCTGGGACCACAGGCGTGCATTGCTGTGTCTGGCTATTTTTGTTTTAATGTTTTTGTAAAGATGGGATCTCACCATGTTGCTCAGGCTGATCTCAAACTTGGTGTCTCAATCCACCCACATGTAATTCATGCTGGAATTACAGACATGAATCATGCCCACCCTCTGCTGTGTATTAGGGGTAGTGCTGAGTGACAGAAGTGTCACAAAAAATATTGGAGAATCAGATCTTTAGAGGCAAATAGGTTGTGCTCAAGGATTTGGGACATAATTGGAAAGTATTAGTGAGGGAGGTCAACTAGTGGAGTCACACTGATTCTAATCAGCAATTTCATCAGTGAAAGTGTCACTGAGGGAGGCAAAGAAGACCCAAAGTCCCAGTGATGAGAAATATGTAAATGATGGCATGATTTTAAAAACAGAGTATGGAGGAGACAGGTGATGAATGTGAAGATCAAGAGAAGGAATGAGTAAAGGGAAAGTCTTGCAGTCAATACTAAAGTACCTATTCCTTCTATCACACTGTGCACTGCCCCCAGCTGGTCATGAACCCCAGCTGTCCCCTCCTCTGGCAAATGCCTGAGTCAGCGATTTTCAACCTCTGTGCCTAGATATACCCATGTGCCATGACAGGATCTTAGGTGCCACAATATTTTTTAAAGATTATTTTCAAGAGAAGTTCAAAGCACAGTAAGTATATTCTTTTTTTTTTTTTTAACTATTTTTTTAATTGATCAACATAATTTAAGTGCACTATGGAAGTTTAATTATAGGTTCAAGTATGCTATGAGATACAAAAGGTCAAAAATCACTGCCCTAGCCTATGGTGCTAACTTACCCACAGAATCGAACCAATGAAAAGATGTTTCATAGGCAATGATTGATATGTGGTATAAAGAGTCTGCCCCTTTAGTGTCAGGGCAACTCTCCAGTGAAGTTTCTGCTCTTGAGCCCTCCTCTGTGCATCAATCAAGGCAAGGGTATACTTTTCCTAAGACCACAACTCTGCTGAATTCTTAACTGCCTTCCTACAACATCCAGCTTCACTCTCCTGCTCACGAGGTTAACCTAATGAGCACACTTGCTCAGTCAATTATAGTTAGGCTTTGCTTCTAAGAAACCTGACTTAAGATAGGTCTTGTATTTTCTGCTTCTTTCATCCACAGCGTCTAATACAATGCTGAGAAGGGCATCAGTGCACAATAAATGTGTGCTGGGTTATAGAACAGACTTCACGTGTCATAAAAAAGTCGAGGTTGCTATTGATCAATAATGTGGTATATATCATGTGAGAATTGTCAGTCAGGGTACTTACTTCCAATTTCAATAATTTGGGCTAAAACTGGCATAATAAAATGATGTATGAATACAGAGTTATTTTGTTTTTAGGTTATAAATAAATAAAAAAATTTATAATGAGTCAGCTTTCCTACATTTAAGACAGTTATGCATGACAATTACCACTTTTTTAGTTTATAATATAGACAGAAATTTTAAAAATTAACTTCAGTGCTTTCTGCCTCTCTTAAGATCCTCATTAGATATTGATAAATATGCTAACTTATAGCGTCTTGGTAAAACTCTTGATATTTAACTTCAGGCACCTGACCACACAGCCATACTAAGAAAGATTTTGATTATTTGCTGAGATTGTATGTTATAAATAACCTAAGGCACATGATTTGATGAGATAAATCACGAAAATATTCTGTGCTTACTTGGTAATTCTTGATTGTAATAGTTGACTTCCTTAGGAAAAATAGTCATTTGGTTAGGTCTGTTCTCTGCTCAATTCGGAGAGTCTGATTCCTTTCCAGTATACTGTGGATCTTTTTCCTTTCTCTCTTGTTTTCTCCATACATCTCAACATTTTCCACTTATTGTAATAAAAAATTTTATAATTTTCTTAGATCTCATTTATTGCGCTATTCTTCAGTTTGGTCTCATGAAATTTAGGTTTTGTTTTCTCATTAAATGTGTACCCTATTAGTACCAATATAACACATATATCTTGCCATATGTTTTATGCTCATTTATAAAATCAAGGAATCATTCATTCTGAATAGAAAATATAAGTAGAAGTTCTTTACTAAGTAGAAAGTTTATGATAACCACATCAATGTAACATAATCAGGAATTATTAACCTCATTAGTTTCATAATATTCTTTTGAGTTTACACTATGGCAAGTCAATTATGACAACCAAAATATAGATACATGGTCTTTTTTTCAGAGTTCTGTATTTTTTATGTGAAAATCATCTAATGTATTTGTTACTGATTATAAGTTTCTGTGAGCAGAAAGATGTGTTCAAGGTCCAAATGCCTAAAGGCCTTATTGTCACCTTACAGTGACTCACATAAATGTGCATAAAGGGCTACACTGAATCAGACACTGAGTTAGGAAAAAACAATTCTCTTGTTTGGTCCTTTCAATTATTCTCCATTGCTTAAAGAATAAAAGAATGATCATAAACTGGTACTTTTTAACTTCTAAAGCCTATTTTTTAAATTCTGCTCCACATATTTATTTTCCGTTTACTTATTGTTTAAAAATCAATTCAAGGCTGCTCTAGAAATATACAGAAACTATAGAAAAATAAAAGAAAGTGGAAATAACCCTCATTACAATATCAGGAGAAAACTCAGCATCAGGAGTACATTACTATTAACATTTCTTATACAAGCTTCTATCCTGTACTATGTATATTTAAAATTTTATTTTGTGCTAATTTCAAAATAGCCCTATCTTTTGAAAACATAAATATAGCATACTAAAATTTACATGTCTCTTGAAATATGTTTTTGCAATTTATTATCTTCATTTATTCATGTATGGGTGCCCTACAATTTGTTTAACCAAACTCATACATTTAGATACTTGGTTTTTATCTAACTTTTTACATGTGTCTTTACAAATCTGTCTGAAATGTACATATCCATAAACATTCTTAACAAATAAATATTAATACTCAGAGGTGAAATATTGGCAAAAAGAGATTGCCACTGAGTTATTATAATTTATTTTGCCCAGAATGACTTCTTTGTCCATTAGTCTTAGGAAAATACTGCATTTTCTCTTAGAATTAAAATATTAAAACTTTATAGTGTCAAATATTTGCTTAATCCCATATGTCAATGTATATACAATCTCTATCTCATAATTTGTCATTTTCTTGAGTATTTTGATTATTTCCCATTTCATAGGAGTTTTATATTTTTAATTTTTTCTGTTGCAGATTAATTTTATATTGGTTTTTGCTTTTACACTTAGGTCTAGCCATTTGGAGATAAATTTGCATTTGGTGTGTGAGAAATGAGTTGAAGTTTTTAATTTTTTTGTTCTTTCTTTTATTTTTGCTTATTATTTGTAGCTATCAAGTTGGTATTACATCAATTACTGAAAATATTATTTTTCCCCTTGAATTATTTTGACACTTCTATAAAATTAAATTGACAATATACTATGTATGTGTGGGCTTATTTTTGGTCTGTCCATTGTGTTGTAAACATCTCTTTGTCTTCATGCCAATATTACACTATCTTAATAATTCCAGGTATATTACAAAATACAACATGTGGTTAAGTTCTCCACCTCTCTTCTTTTCCATTGTTTTTTGGGTAGATCCTTTGTATTTTCATGAAAATTTTAGAATCAGCATGTTGATTTCTGCAAAAAACAACAAAGCTACTGGAATTTTGATTGGAAGAAAATCTGTAGATGAATTTGGAGAGAACTGATACATTAACAACATGAAGGTTTCCAATCCATGATCATGGTACATTTCTCTTTTTATTTATTTCTTCATTATTTGGGGGGTTTTAGTGTACAGATTTTGTACATCTTTTTTTCTATTATATGAATATTCCATATATTTGATTATATTTAAATGCTATTTTAAATTCTAATTGTTTGTGTGTAAAATACAGAAATGCCATTGCCTTTTTTTGGGGGGGGGGGGCAGAGTCTCACTTTGTCACCCTTGGTAGAGTGCCCTGGCATCATAGCTCACAGAAACCTCAAACTCTTGGGCTCAAGCAATCCTCTTGCCTCAGCTTCCTGCCCAACTATGTTTTCTATGCCCAACTATGTTGTGATAGGCTAGTATTTAATTCCTGAGCTCAAGCAATACACCCACCTTGGCCTCAAAGTAGTAGGATTATAAGCATGAACCACTACTTCCTTCGTAACATTTGTCTAAGTCATGATTGGTATAAATATTGTTCTTATTTTCTTAATTAACAAACATTGTTTTCATTTTTTGTTAGAATTTATTTTATACAATTTATTTGGATTTTTGCATCTATGTTCATTCTTAAGGACACCTTTATTTATAGTTTTCCAATAATATTCCAAGTCCAGAATAGTGGTGAATACACACAGACCCAGGAAGAGGGATGCTTAGGCAGGAAGGTCCCTTGAGCCCTGGAGTTTGAGGCTGGCCTGAATTTTTTAAAAAATAGTTTTTTTGTAATATTCTAGACTGAGTTGGTATCAGAGTAAATCCCAGAATGATTTCATGATTTGAGGATTAAATCTGCTTCCTTCCTCTTTTGGAAGAGTTTGGACAGAATGCTATTTTTTTTTTTAATTAACTATTATGCTATTATTTCTCCTTTAACTGTGTCAGAGAAGTTATGATTAGCTTCATCTTGGCTTGTAGATTTTTTTTTTTTATCTTTTTATTATTTAAAAATGTTTGTTTCTTCATGTGTTTATAGCTTAAGGTCTTTAACTACAAATTCAATACATTTAATAGCTCCAGAATTAGTTTATGTATTTCTTCTTCAGTGACATTTGCTGGTTTGTTATTTTTAAATAAATGGATCCTTTATGGAATTTTATACTATGTTAACTATATACAGCGTGACAATTTTTCATCAGACTCTCTAGCATGTTTACGGCAACTCTTCTTTGTTTTTAGAATTGATGCTGGCCTTTTCCTATTTATATTTCCTTGCTCTGGGGAAGGGGATTTTGATGCTGGAAGGAGAAAATAAAAACACATGCTATATGTTAGTTGCTTACATAAAAGTCTTCAAAATATTTTTTTAATCTGCAATGTTGTCACTGGGTTTCTGTGTACTCTGACTACTATTTTTCCTTCTCTGCGTGGATGATAAAGACTCTTTCCTAGGGTATTTGTCATTGCTGGAACATTAAGGGATTTCCTAGTGACGGCCAGCTTTGGTTTGCCACGTTCACACTGGCAGACATGAGGCTTTAGTCACACAGGCCACTTTAGCACTACCCAAGACCCAGGATAGTGACTCGCTGTTGTGTTCTGTCTCAGGGTTAGTGTGTAAACTTTTTACTTTTTGTTTCATGGAAATAACAATTTCTATGTGAGGGAAGCCTTTATGCAGGGAGCCCAGTTCCAGTTTTCTGCTCAGCACAGTATGTAGTTTCTCTTTCTAAATTTTTGTGTTGGCATTGAGAACCCCTATTTTTTAGATTAGGGACAGAGTCAACTTTCAGCTTCAAATCTTTCAGCTTCAAATATGGTTTGCAATTATAGGTTTGAGTTTTCTTCTCATTGCTAGAACTTTGAAATGACCTTTAATTGGTTTTATACTGTTTGAATTGCATCTTTTCACATATAAATCAATATATTTTAAATACAGCTCCGACTTACTTAAATCTTTGTTATCATATATACATTAACTTCTTGAGCACTGTTAATTAAATGGTGATTAAACAAAGAAAGAAAATCCCCATAGTCTCTTACTTTCCAATAACCCTGCATTCTGATAGTATATAGCTATCTTTAGATAAAGTTCAGCAAAATAAATTAAAGAATCTCAGTAAAAGCAGTTACTCTTAAAAATGGGAGACAAAAAAAAATAATAATAATTCTTTCCACAATATAATCAGTATTGGTGGTATGGATAAAAATATCTCCTTGGAACTATTACCTTGAGAACTTAAGAATTTGAGATCATCTTATCTTAATTCTGTGTGGGAGGAATGCCTCTGACAAGCTTAATTTTTTTGCTCCAGATAACTCACCTCTCAACTTGTCAAGTCTCTGATGTGAGATCCAGTGTTAAACAAAGAGTCACATTGAAAGACTTGCACAAGTGGAAAAGTTTAAAGTAAGGTAAGATATGACTCTCATTAATGAGAAAAAATCATTTCTGTAACCTCAGTGATGATTCTGCCTCTTTCATGAAGATAATTTACAAATGTGCATTCTATAGTTAAGCCTTTGTTACAACTCTGGATAAATATGAAAGGGAATCAAATTAATTTGTTTTAAAGTTCCATTTCAATTCTTCAGACTTGCTTTTGAAAGATTTGATTATGTTTCTTGTATTTAATACATGGATTAATATAAGTTGGAATAATAAATGTATGTCATTTAAAGCCAATTGAGCCAAAATGTCACCTATGACACCATATCACACAATGGAGAATACCAGGTCTGACAATTAAGTTCCTGAACTCATTCTGCAAAAAGTGCTCCATACCTCATTGCTGAATATCATTACAGTCACTTTCAAAGTCCTCCCCTTGGGAAGCCATGCATCCAACATCCGGGTGCACTACAGGACATAGTCTGTGGATGGGATGAATAACTGAGGATGAGTGTGATGGTTAGAGGGAAACACCTTTCTACTCTTTGTGGAAATTGGATGTCTTCCAATATTTAAGTGCAATGACTCTATGACATTTAATAATAGGATTAATGAATTAGGTGCTATTAAGGAGTATAACTTTAAAAAAAGAAGCAACATACCATAATATATTATCTTCTAAAAATAAACTCCCTTTAACTCCTCAATCTTCACACAACCATGCCTTTCCACATATCAGAATAAAGGTCTGTGAATCATTTAAAATGCTCCCACTTTAAAAGGTCTAGAAAGAATGTGTTGAAAAGTAAAAGTCTTCTGAGCTATGCCAAGAAAAATAATTAATGCTTGACCAGCCTTTCACAAGTTTGCTTCCTCCTTGTAGTCTAGTAACTTACAAGGTGCCATTTTCCTAAACTGAACTGTAGTTTGAGTTTCAGAAACTCAAATGGACATTTCAAACAAAACGTATTTCATACCTGCCCACCCCACACCCCTCAAAACTGATTTCTCAAAAACCACTTTCTTGCTGAGGTCTTGTCTTGTATGTCAAGTTTTTGCCGGAAGCCAATTTTTATTCCCAGGTTATAAACCTCTAAAATAGTAGCTCTATTATGAAAACACTGACACAATCTTAGCCATAGTGATGTGAATGGCACAAATATAATACTGTGAACACAGTAGCAGCCATTAGCTCAAATAGCTTGATTTTGCCCCATTGTTGTTCTTTGTCCCCTATGCATTTGCTATAATGCCTGTGGTGCCTTTCAATACTACTTAACTATAGGCTGTCCTCCAGAAAATGTCAGGCAAAGCCACCTCTGGTGACAAGCAGTCATGTGCTAGTTAGCACTGGTTTGTCACTGAGATATTAACTTTATACACTTACATATTTTTCTTTAAGAAATATACTTCAGTACCAAAAGAAACAAACACCTCCAAGCTATGTTGTAATATGAAGCTGCCAACTTACTTCATTATAGTCTATTGTTTTTAGGTAGTTTACTAACTAGGCAGATGTCTAAACCAACCTGCTGTTTACAGAGCAGGGGGGAAAAGTGTTATTTCTCCATTTTTTAAAAAGTCAACTTGCTCTTTAAATCTTGATGGTATTGGTGCTTTACTTGACTGTGTAGCATTATAACACGATTTTATAGAATGATATGATGGATTATAGCCTAATCAGGCAGCATTATAAAATCCCAAGCCCTTAGTGAGTTATCAGTGTGTGCAGGGACACCAAGCTATTCAAAAGGAAACTTTCTTAAGACTGACTCCCAGAGTCTCCCACTAGGTGAGGAAGAAATTCCTTGCTCTCTCCAGGGTAGTGAGAAACTCTCAAGAAACTTGCTGGGGACATTTAGAAAAGGATACTCAAAAGATACTTGGCTCATAGCACTAGAGCTAAACAAAGACAGGCAATCGCTTCATAACAAATATTGTTTTTCTTTTTTATATTTAAATGCAAGCACCCCTTGTGGGCAATCCATGCAACAGACACCCTTAAGAAATTTTGGCAAAAAATGGGCACAAGATTTTGCATCAACAATACTAATATTGTTATGATATTTTTTAGCCATAGAGGCTGGCTAATTATGAAAAGATTAATACATTCTAATAAGATATATAAAATTTTGTATCTGGCTAATACTTTCATGACAACATATCCAATCCCCTAAAAATTATGTCTAAGTCGATGTATGAGCAATTAATCTGAAAGGAAATAAGAACATTATTTTGAAGGTATTTGCTTTTATATTATCCTATTAATATAAAATAGGTTGTCAGTAATTTAGGGTTATCTGCTTAATTTTTTAAGCATCATGACCTGTGAAGCAAGGAACAATGAAGAATACAGTATAATTAATCTTCTCTATAATTAATAGTCTAACAACAAGTTTCAAATAGGACAACAGTTTTTCAATTATAATAAAAATTGTAAAAGAAGTCAGAAATCGCTTCTCCAATCCCAGCTGCATTCTCAAGAAATTTGGACTACATCATCTGAAGCATTGAAATTCTAACACACACACACACACACACACCACAATTTAAATGTAAGAGCAGTGATGTAACTGGCTCAAATCGGAGGGGAGTGTATCAGACTTTTATTGTTGTCTTAAGAAATTAACACAAATTTCGCATCTTAAAACAATTCCCCACTTATCTCAATTTCTATTGTTCAGAAGTCTGGCAAGCTTAGCTGAGTCTCTGCTTGGAGTCCCACAAGGCAGACATAAAGGTTGGTGAAGCTGTTTCCTCTTAGAGGCTGTGTGGGGTAGAACCCATTTCCTTTATATTTGCCCTCAGTCAGGTTGTTGGCAGGATTCAGCTCTGAGGTTGCAATGCTGAAGTTAGGGGTCCTCAAACTTTTTAAACAGGGGCCAGTCCACTGTCCCTCAGACCATTGGAGGGCTGGACTATAGTTAAAAAAAAAAAAAAAAACTATGAACAAATTCCTTTGCAAACTGCACATATCTTATTTTGAAATAAAAAAAAAAACAAAATGGGAACAAATACAGTATTTAAAATACAATATTTAAATTAAAGTTAAATCAACAAACCTACCAGTATTTCAATGGGAACTATGGGCCTGCTTTTGGCTAATGAGATGGTCAATGTCCAGTTCCATATTTGTCACTGCTAGTCATAACAAGTGATGCAAGTGTGCATCAGTTAGTCTAGATCTGGTTGGATATTTCAGATGTTTCATTCTGGAAAAAGTCACAGACCTGTTCACAGACCTAAGTGCTGTCAAAGATGGTTGCCATTTTGAGTGCATGGTTCCTGAGATTAGGATATGTCTCAGAGGGGAGAGGTGCATAGAAATTAGGAAGGCTGCTTGACTTGAATTACTCTCTCACTTTCAGAGAGTCACAATTCTGCAGTTTGGCCAGTTCCGTTTGGTAAATTGTATCCACATTTTCAATGTCAATAGAAAATAGGTTACAGAAAAGATGTATTCATGGAGCTGAAGCTCTTTAAATCTAAATTGGAACTCCTTTTGCAACTTTTCCAGTGAATTCACACATGTTTTGTTTGGGAATGCAACCAATGGTTTTTCCACTAACAGATTTTGAGTTATGGAGAGATGGAAGAAATTTTCCTTCTTCACTTGTTTGATGAGGAGGCCTGATTTTACTTCAAATGCTTTCACATGTGATTGCATATCACAGATAAGCTTCCCCTTTCCTTGAAGTTGCACATTGAAACTATTGAGTAGCTCTGTTACATCTGTCAGAAAGGCAAGATGCCATTTCCATTCTGCATCATTGAGCTCTGGTACTTCTTTGTTTTTTGAAAGCAGAAAAGCTGTAATCTGTGGAAGTAAGTCATAGAAATGTTTCAGAACTCTCCCTCGACTCAGCCAATGGACTTCTGTGTGGTACAGAACATCTTCACAGACAACATTTAGTTCAGACAGATATTCCAGAAATTGTCTATGGTTTAGTGCATTAGCTCTAATGAAGTTAACACAAGATACCACAATTTTCATAATAGAGTCCCACTTCAGTGATTTACTACACAGCACTTGTTGGTGGATGAGACAGTGTATGGCTATTGGATGAGAATGGTTATGTTTGTCCATCTCTTGGTTAATGCGAGCAATTACTCCTTTCTTACTTTTTTTTTTTTTTTTTGCTGTTTTTTGGCTGGGGCTGTGTTTGAACCTGCCACCTTTGGCATATGAGGCCGGAGCCCTACTCCTTTGACCCACAGGTGCCACCCCAGCAATTACTCCTTTCTTAGACCCCCACCATGCTAGGAGCACCATCAGTTGTCACACTGGCTAGTTTAGCCCAGTCCAGCACCAAACCATTCACAAAGTTTGGCAAACCTTTTCATAGATATCCTCTCCTGTAGTTGTTACTTTGATGCTTTGCAGCACAGCAAGCTCTTCTGTGACTTAGAAATAGTCATTTGTCCCACAAATAAAAATTAGAAGTTGTGCAGAATCACAAACATCATTACTTTCATCGAGTGCCAAGGAAAAATAGGAAAGTTTTTTGCAGAGTTTTGCAAATGCTCATGCAAATTGTCTCCCATTTCTTCAATCCTTCATGTAATTGTAGGTCCTGAAAGTCTCACTTTACTAAATAAATCGGCCTTCTCTGGACACATCTCTTTGGCAACAGAAAGAAGGCATTCTTTAACAAATTCTCCCTCCATGAATGGTCTGCCAGTGCACGCTATTAGCTTGGCAACTTGAAAACTTGCTCACAGTGATGAAATATTTAGCTGCACCTGCTTCACAGAAGTATTTTGCTGAGTTATCAATGTATTTTTCAGTTTTAATATTTTATCTTTTCTCACTTCTCTAACCAAACATATTTATCTTTATGTTGCATTTGATAGTGTCAATGCAAATTTTCTTCTTTGAACACAGACACTATATTCTGGCATATCAAACACACAGCTCTTTCCTTGTACTGCATGAAAAAGTAATTATAAGTCCACTGTTCTTTGAATATCCTATACTCCAACTCAATTTTTCTCTTTCTTGATATCATTGTTTCTTAGGGATTCCAAATTGCTATTACTTAAATACCAATATTTATATACAGCACTACAAAAACAATATACCAGCAATAACTTTGCCCATATAGAGACATATAGACTGCACTGCCCATCAATGCAGTCTGATCAGTGTCCATCAATGCAGCCTTGCCAGTCCACATCATTTCATCCTCACCAGTGCCCATATTGGTGGAAGTTTGCTTTTACCTCAGGCTCACACTGGTGCAGTGCAGGAACTGGCACGATTACAGAGCCGGTTCCTACCTTTCCAGTTCACACTACCCTGTGCGAACCACACTGCAATCTGTAAACTCACACAGGAATATGATTGCATGGGTGAGAAGACCCATGGGATCAGATTCCACTGAAAAAAAAAGAAGGCACGTATGCTTTTGTTCCAAATCTAATGCAAGTTCAGCCATACAAGCATGTGGCTGAACTCGCACTGCTCAGAGATCACAACAGTGTGAACTGGGCTTACACAGCAAACAACATACAACATTATACACAACTGAATAGCAATCAGAATATAAATGCGCTTACTGTCAATTAAATTGGGTTTCCTACTCCTCCGCTGTTTGCAGAGCTGGATTAATTTCCCATGGGGCCCGGGGCAGATTACCAGTTTGGGGCCCCCATGTGATAACACTGAGCACTGACCATTTGCATTAACACTGATCACTGACCATTTGCGATAACACTGACCACTGACAATTTGCATTAATACTGAGTGCTGACCATTTGCATTAGCACTGAGCACTTATAATTATCATTACCACCAAGCACTGACTATTTGCATTACCTCTGACCACTGACCATTTGCATTACCTCTGACCACTGACAATTTGCATTAGCACTGAGTGCTGACTATTTGCCTTATCACTGTGGTGCACCCCCCATAGAAACCAACCACAACCAACTACCAACTTAAAAAAAAAAAAGGATCTCCAGATGGCACCTGTGGCTCAGTTGATAGGGTGCCGGCCCCATATACCGAGGGTGGTGGGTTTGAACCCAGCCCTGGCCAAACTGCAAAAAAAAGGCTGTGCATTGTGGTGGGTGCCTGTAGTCCCAGCTGCTCAGGAGGCTGAGGCAAGAGAATCGCCTAAGCCCAAGAGTTGGAGGTTGCTGTGAACGGTGACCCCACTGCACTCTACTGAGGGCAACTCTATCTCTACAAAAAAAAAAAAAAAGGCTTTCCTAACTTCAAAGAAAAAGGTACCTCCTATCTGCAAAAAAAAAAAAAAAAAAAAAAGACCACCAAACTTCAGGAAAAAAAGGCCCCCCTTAACTCCAAAAAAAGGCCCTACTAACTGCAAAATTAAAAAAAAAAAAAAAAGACCTTCTAACGTCAAAAAAAATAAATAAATAAATCCTAACTTGTTCTTACTGCGGTCCTCAGGCAGCAGCAGGCTCTGCACAGGCAAGCTGGTCACTAGTTCAATCACACCTGAGACTGAGAGGAGACAGAGAGAAGGAGGGGAGTAGAGAGTGCGGCCCACATTCCACACATGCGCACTGTGTCCCGGGATGAGTTGGCTGCAGAGCAGGACAGGCAGCTGCGGCAAAAACACCCGCGGGCCAGATAAATGTCCTCGGTGGGCCGCATGTGGCCCGCAGGCCATAGTTTGAGGACCCCTGTCCTAGGTCCTTGCTGGATGTCAGCTGAGGGCCCTTCCCAGTTTTAGTGGCCTCCAGCAATCGTTGGCTGGGGCTTCTTTTCTTTATCTCCAAAGCCAATGACACAGCAAGTTGATTCCTCCTTGTAAGACATTTCTTTATCTCCAAAGAGTAAGACACTGTTTTTCTGACTTTTCTGTCTCACTCCTATATTTTACTGGCCATGTGATTACGTTGGTCCATCAGGGAATCCTCTCCATGTCCAGCTGCATGATATTCTTTCCATTTGTCATGTCTCTTTTGCCACAAAAGGTAACATGCACAGTTGAAATGTAGGATGGAGTGGAGGTGGGAGACGGGGAGGTCATAGAAACCAAAATACTGCCTACCATAGAGAATATTATATTCTTATTTTTAAATTTTAATTTTAAATTTTAAATTCTTCATATTTAAATTTTAATTTTAAATTTTAAATTCTTCATATTTTGTCAATTACTCTAAAGGAAAAGCTCTAACTTTCATAAGCCAGATAAAATAAATTTTATTTTCTGAGTAGCTTTCCAAAATTTTAGCTTGACCATGAGTTTATTGTTCTCAGGTCACCTAATCCAACAAATTAATTTCTATTCAATTCTTCTCTTCTCCCTTTCAATAGCAAACATGTGCACTGCAAAGAAATGGAAGCACCGTTCTCACTGAATAATAAAATCTTAAATGTATTTTGAATAGTCAGTGATGTCATTGTGAGAAAGGGGTATGTCTTATTTAATAATTTCTTTCTTTCTTTCTTTCTTTCTTTCTTTCTTTCTTTCTTTCTTTCTTTCTTTCTTTCTTTCTTTCTTTCTTTCTTTCTTTCTTTCTTTCTTTCTTTCTTTCTTTCTTTCTTTCTTTCTTTCTTTCTTTTTGAAGTTTTGGCCAGGGCTGGTCTTGAAGCTACCACCCCAGTATATGGGGCTGGCACCCTACTCCTTGAGCCACAGGCACCTTATTTAATAATTTCTTGAGCAAAATTTAGAATGAGAGAAATTCTCTGCAATGCACATCCTGCTAAAAATATTAATAGCAACTTATGATACAGAAACCTTTGCTTTCCCCTGGAGGAGACAATGACGCAATATCAATTGGAAGTAAAGATTTAAAGAAGAGTATCTCAGTTTGGGCAAGTAATAATAACAAATGCTCAGCAGGAAGAGGTTGAAAAGAAACATTAAAAGATTTATTTGGTAGAAAAATTGGGGGAAAAGGATGCCTTCATTATATATGTGAATCATTTGGATTAAAAAGTAGGGGAGACAGATACAGTTTGGAGGATGAGGTCACATTTGATTTTATTGCTCTTCCAGAGTCATTAAAGAAAGACAATTACACTGAAAATTTACAATATATTCAGCATGCAGTCTTCTTTATGAACTTGGATGGCCATGCTTCTAATAGCATCCTAACATATCTAGGAAAATCAGGAACTTACATAAATGCATTTTTCCCCTCAAAGCTTAAGAAGAATGTTCCATTAAATCACTTATTTATTTGTTATAGTGAGAAGCTATTTTCAGTTCCAACTCTTTTTCTCTTGCAGGATAAGCTTTCTGGAACATATCTTTGTAAAGATTCTGCTTCTCTGAGAATAGCCAACTTCACAAAATTTTATGTTTTTGTGTGACATGCCAAATTATTAGTATTGAATGGACTTTAACTTATTTAGGGAAATACAAAAAGGATTTGTTGATATTGACAATTATAAATTCTTTTTTATTATCAGATAAGTTTCATAGTAAAATAAATCAAACTATACATTCAAAGATCATGTTTAAAATAATAAGCTGTTTTAATATAATCTTGATTTCAAATACTACATTTGCTCCCTGGGGTATTTTTACCACCCACACATAGGCTGATATGTGTTTCACTTGTCACTGAAGTTTTATAGATAATACTCTTGGGAACAGAGGCCAACTATGGGGTGAAAGTTAACACTAACACTTTCTTATCAAGCATAAAAACCTTACCTTGACCTTTATACAATTATTTTTATAAAATGAAGAATTAATGCTTTCCAAAATAGTCATACAATGATGTGGGAACTGTATTAGTTTAAGGTTAAAAACTCATGACACTGTGAATGAGATGCCTATTTTCTAGTATTCATTTGCATGATTAAAAGGAACTCTCTGCCTAGCTGAAATTTTGGGGGCAAATGGTCATGGTATCTATTCATAGTAACTATTTATAATATCTTGCTTTTAAAGTTTTAGGGCATTTAAATATTAGTCAAACAAAAAAAAAGAAAAAAAAAAAAACTCCACAAAGTCATGTAATCTCCATGTTAGAAGGAATTATTATAAAGATAATTTAGCCTAACACTTTTTCCACATCATTCTTTCTAAAATTTTCAAGACCCAATTAGATCTTCCCCATCCCCTATCTGTGATGGTAAAATCTCACAAGTCTTTAGCCTATTTACATAGTTCCAGTGTCTAGAAATATTTTTCCCTTGCAATGAGCCAAAATGTATCCTTTTACTAATTATTTGCTTTGCTATTGTGGCAGGCTTGCTATGCAAGCCAAGTTACTTGCAAGCCACTATAATAAATAAATAAATAAGTGATTTAGTTGAACGTTCTTCTTAAGCTTTGACATCCAGAGGTCTATGGTGCTTTTTCATTAAAAAAATGCTTCATGTATTTTAAATGTCCTTTGTCCTATACAGACATTATCTTTCTAATGAAAATTTTTCATTGATACATTACAATTACACATATAATATTTTTGGAGTACATGTGAGATTTTGATACACGCATAAAACCCTACCATTAGGTATAAATCCATTTTAATTTTCTTAATCCCAATTTAGGATTTCCCAGATTCTTTCTTCGTGCTAAGAGAGGGAGTAAGAGACAAAGCAGTTGAGATCTCAATCTTTCGAGTTTCTCTTTTTGGAGCTCTGAAATCTTTTTCTGTCCCCATTAACATTTGTTTAGCTCAAACTAGTTATTTTAGTTCTCTGAGCCTTGTTTTCTTCTGCCATTTCTACAACCTTGAGCAACTTCAGGTGAAACTTTCCTGGACTGTTTAATCCTGAATAAGATATTTACACGTCTGAGCTCTTATATCTTCATCTGTGTATGGAAATAATGGAGTTGCTGTGAAGGATTACCAAAGGTAATTTGCACAAAATTCTTAACAATAATTTCTGGAACAAAGAAAGCAGTTATAAAATGTATTTCTGCCCTCTTTTCGACTCAATCACATTTATCAATAGTCCTCTGAACATGCAAAAATGAGCACAATAAAAACAAAACAAAACAAAAATTAGCACAATAAGGGAAAAATCGAAGTGCCGATAATTTATGCGCAAGACGCATAATTTATGCCCAAAATTTATACCCAAGGCGGGGAGGCTGAGTTGTGTTTCTGTGATGCGAGCGGCTTCCCAAGGAGCTGCAGAGAAATACAGAAGTGCCTGCGGCCCACACAGCGCCCTGCGTGTGGGTCTTCACTGAAGGCTTGACGGGAGGGCGAGCACCCAGGCAACTGAACACAGGGAAGAAAGGAGGGCACAGGCATCCGCCTGGAGCCCTGCAGCCTCCTGGTTCTCCTCGGCCTTCCACGTCCAGGTTGCTGCCTGTAGCATCTCAGGACCGCTTCGAAGTCAGACAACAGGTTTTGCGATGTGGCATCACAACAGAGCCCCAAGGTGAAGGAAAGTCCCAGCCCGGGTCGGGGCCACTGAAGAAGGTTGAGGACATCTGAGAAGCTGCTGGAGAATGGCCCGTGTGACATGATTTCTTTTTGGAAAGACTTAAAAACCGACGAGGCATCTACAGACTAAACTGGTTTTGTTATTGTTATTACTTTGTTATTGTTCTATTAATGTAGTCCAGAAATCACAGAACAGGTTCACATGGTTGAGTTATTTTTCTTAATATATGTGTAACCAAAGTATTGTTAGTATTATTATTTTAATATGGCCGCTATGCCATATTAAAATATCTCCCTTACTTAAATTCATTACATTACGATTGTAGACCTTCCAAAATTGGTCCCAAATTTACTTTTCCATATTGAACACTAATTTAAAATTTCTTCTTAACTTGTACTATTGATTCAATTTGCACTATTCATTCCACGTAAGCTTTTTCTGTCAATAATATGCAGAATATACTCTTTCAAAAATTTGTAAAAGACCATTTCTGAGTCCTTATATCATCATGTGTATGTGGAAAAATAAGGACATTTCTGTGAAGGATTGTCAAAGGTAATTTGCGTTAAATTTGTATATACCATCCAAATTCTTGAAAAGAATAATATCTTGCTTTTAAATTTTAGGGCATTTTATAATACAAGCCCTACCTTAAAAACAGATTAGAATTCCATCTTCTTCATGAAGCCATATCATATCCCTAGAAGGAAATACTGTGTTTTTTTTTTTTTCTTTTCACAAGGAATGTTCTGTGAATCATGTTAAGTGCTATGAAAGATATCACAAAAGAGTCTTCTGGGATCACACGGACTCTTTGCTTTTCTCCTCTTCCCAGATCTGATTCTCCAGGCTCTGGGGATTCCATGTTCTCTCTGTATCATCCAGATACAGAGGTTAGGATATAAATCACATATGCCTTTTTAAATTTTCCAGTAGTCATGGTAATAGTTTAATAATATATTTTGTAGCCCAGTCCAGATCCAAAATATTAATATTTTAACATGCATCAATATGAAAATATTAAGATATAATATTAATGAGATATTAATTCTGATTTCCCAATCTGCTATGCATTTAATATAGCACATCTAGATTTACATTAGCCACCTCTTAAGTGTTCAATAACCATATGGGACTAACTAATGACATCCCAACTCCTATGTTCTGTAAATTAATCTATCTCCCACAAGGTCCTACTCCCACTCTTACCCTCAAATCTCTGAACTCTCCTTCTCTTCCATGTGCATTTTCTTCCTAGGGATGGACAAGTTATCTAAGGGCAAAGCCTATGTCCTTATTTACTCATTCATTTGTTCATTCACACCAGGCACCTACTTCAGTGTTTCAGTTTTTGGCAGGGGCTGGGTTTGAACCTGCTACCTCTGGCATATGGGGCCCGTGCCCTACTCCTTTGAGCCACAGGTGCCGCCCATACTTTAGTGTTTCATATACATTCATCATTCGATTAATACATGATGTAATACAGCTATAATACCCTTTGTTAATTCTCAAGGCTTTGTATTTTGTATACTTTTTTTAGATTTGTTGTGTTTTTAGTCTGATTTGCCATGATTATGATAATCTAGGAAACAGTTCAGTGCAATTGAAATAGCACAGAAACACATGTGTTCAAGCTTTGGATCCATCTGTGACAATATATGTGCTTCAAGGAGTAACTTTATCTTGCTGCACCTTTGTTTCTTCACTGTAAAGTGAAGATATGTATTCATAAATTTTTCATCACAGAAATATTTTGTCAACATATTAAAAGGCATTCTATAAATTTTAAAGCATAAACACAATGAAAAATGGGTGGTTTTGATATTTCTTTTTGCTTTCAATATACAATTTTTGGCCTTTGATTGAAGTAGAACAGTGTGCCAGTTGTTCACAATGGCTTTTAACATTTTTCATTGTTCATAATTTATAGTTTTTGGTCCAGCAACTTATAAAACCACTTGGGATTAATTTTTCCTAAGTGTATTAATTTACTTGTCTACACTGAAGCTTTATTTTTCCATGTCTTACAGAGACAAGTAGGAGATTCCTAAAGCTAGCTAAATACTTTTACAGTGTTACCAAGCATTTTAATCCTGGGGAGAAAGAAGCAAAGAGAAATTTTTAAAAAGTGAAAGAACACAGTGAATATATTTATGAATAATTGGATTTATTACAACTAGAGGTTCAAGCCTTGTCAGGATTAATATCCATCACAAGTCAATCTTGTCAGAGTTCTGAATTCACTTTAAAATTTTGGTAAATTGATTAGCACTGCTTTGGCAAAATTCCAATTTTATTAAAACCTGAAAAGCCAAAGAAAAATACGTATGAATATTTTAAGACAAATTTACTCCTCTTTTTTTTTTCTTTCTTTTTTTTCCCCCTTGATGTAAAAGTAATAGAAACATACATTTCCATCTAAATACCACAGGATTTTCATGTTTTTCAGGAAATTTATATTTATTTTAAACACAAGATATCAAGAATGATTAGGTAAACCTGAAATATGGATTCAATCACGTGCACACATACACACACACACGCACATTAATGGAAAAAATTCTGTTTAATGAACAATCTTTTGAACAACACTCAATTAGAAATTGCCAGCAAAACAGACCCAGAGCAACACATTTTTCTGCATTCATAAATGGCTGAGCAGCTTAATCAACATTAATAGTGTTCACTCCTGTATGATCATGGTTTTTGCCAGGTATGAACAGGTTCTCACTCTTAAGTAAAATTCTTCACCATAGAGCTTCCTATATATTTCATGCAATCACCTATCTTATCAGTATTAAAGATTTGAGCTTAATTTATTGTATTTTATAACTTAGATTAATGTTCTGGGGGATGATACTTTTTCTAAGCCATTCTGAAATGGCTTAACATCGGCTTGAAATATCATTGGCTTGAAATTCAGTTGGCTTGAAATATCACTGTCATTCATTATATTACATTTTTGCAATCAGTAGTAGTAGTACTTCAATTTTTAGTTTTGTATGTGCTTATGGTCTCTGCATGTTAAGAGCTTCCTAATGCCTGCACGCATGCGTAACCATTTTTCCCTCCTGCAAATTGCACACGAAGATCTGGTTTTCGGTGTCATTTCTGAGTTTAATCTGCAGATTATTATTATCCTGATCGAAATCAGCCAAACCTTATGTTTCTTTCTTTCTTTCTTTTATTTTTTATTTATTTATTTTTGTGTGTGTGTAGCAATAATGTTAAAACTATTAAGGTTGTAGCTAATTCAGACAATTAAAAAAACAACAAAAACATATATATATATGTAGAGCAACTACGAAGACCCATAGTCTTTGACTTTTCTCTGATGATAGGACAATATGGCACTTCCACCTATGGCATTAAGGTCCTAAAGCCAAACTAGCAGTCAATAAATATCATGAACCACAACTAACCTGAATCTGATTACTCAGTGGTTATAGAGCTGAGACTCAAAGCCTCTGAAAAGAATCCTAAGCTTATGATATTTACAAAGCTGTTTCTAAAGACAAAACAGGTATGAAAGGTCATGACAGACTAAGGCTTTAGGGGGCAGGAAAGGAGGGAGCTCTTCATCCACAGGAAGATTAAAGGATTCAAAGTTGTAGAGAACAAAGTTTGTAATTTTTCTGTACACAAGAAGTATTGTTTGTGATGTATGTATCTTCCATGAACCTCAAGCCTGAAAATAAAATGAGAACAGAATGATTTATTTCACTAAAATTCATTTTATGCGGTCTTCCTTCCTTCTCTCCCATAAGTCCCATGATGAGGGCACATGGAAAAAAAAAAAAAAAAGAGAGAAACAGATAGAGAAAGAGTAAGGAGAGAGAAGCAGATAAGACGACACAGTAGTGCCCTCTCTTGTTATTCCCAGTATAGTAATCTGGATACCATATTACAGTTTGGAAGCTCTTGCTGATAATTTCATAAAGTTAGGCTTCTCCTCAAGCATCCATTTTCCTGTTTTTCTCAATAGTTACTGATTTTTCTTTATAAAACCATGGTTTCCAAGGACACTGTCTTGGGATGAGATCACTGACCTGGGTCAAATTCATATGCACATCCGAAACTGGTCCCACCTCTGGTCTTTTCATCTATTTGTGCTATAAACAATTCCACTATTCTGTTTAATCTGGTCTGAGTCATGTTTCTGGTTACTAGTTCCAGAGAAATGAATCCTAGCTGACCTCAGTGTGACACTCTAGTAAGAAGTAAACTAAGAGTATGAAGAACTCAAACTTTTCTATTTCTCTAATGAAACTAGTATTTTAAGGCATGCCCTCTATTCACTAAAATTTTATAAATTTTATGAAATCATCAAAGACTGACTTTGAACTAAAGCACCAATTTTTAAATTACAAAATATTTGACACCAATTATCTTGAACTTTTAATTGACATCTTGAGAAGGGAATAAACATCAGGACATTAATGAATCAGCATTTTCTTATCAAATTTTAACATTTATGTGAACTGAAGCCACCTGCTTTTATTGTATTAATTAGTGAACGTCATATAATTGTGTTTTACTGCATGATTTTCACAATGCTATATTTTTAAATCAATGATCATTTCAATATTCAATTTTCATACAGCTATGTTTATATTATGCATATGTGTTTGTAAATCTGTACTACACACAATAGACATAAAACATCATTAGGCCTAATAAACCATCATAATAAAAACTTATAAACAGGGCCTTGCTTTCCTTACTTTTTTTTGGGGGGGAATTTTTTTATTAATATTAAATCATAGCTGTGTACATTAATGCGATCAAACATATATGAAGGAATATTTGTACTTCATAGAAAGAAATAACTTTATTCTTCTGGAATTCACAGTTGTATTTAGTAAAAAGAGTAGGACAGACTATACTCCTCTTAATTTCCCTCCCACCTCCAAACTTTATGTGCAAAGAACCTAAAATAATCATCTTTCCAAAACTTTGCCATTAGAACGAACTCATCAAAATACTTGAAAATCTAATAGATCATTTCTACAATATATTAACATTAGTACCTTAGTACTCTTCATGTATTGTACATACCTATTATTAAAAAATTGGACACAAGAAATGAAATCTTAAGGCTCCAGATATTTTCAGTAAACATTTGCATCTTGTCAACAGAATATACAACCCCTGAAAAGAGTTAAAAAACTATTAAAAAAAAAAAAAAAAAAGGCACACACTCTAAATAATAAAACCTTACTTTACTATTGGCCCATATGCAAAAGCTGTAGTAAAGATGATTAAAAAGGAGAAAAAGGAAACAGTATTTGCATTCATTCTGGTAATAGAATATGAAATTAAAGCATGAAGGGATTAATGTTTTAAAGCTTGACTTGCAGTGATAAAGCTAAGGTATTAGAACAGACAACATAACGGTTACAGGATAGACAAGCAAAGAAAAAGCAGCAAATGCCTTAAAGATGAGCAAGTCAACCCAGAATGGAATTACAAAATGATTAATCAATACAAATGAGAAATTGTACAAGGAAAGAGAGCTTGGTGAGACTTATGGGACTCTACACTGCGGCCGCTTAAAGATAATGAAAGGAGCTGGGCAAAGCCAAAGAAACGCTTTCATTCCTTGGCAAAGTCATTTGTGAACAGTTTAAATTACCCTAATCACCTCCTCTCCAGCCGTCAGTAGGCTCTGACTCTTTAGTTATTTAAAAAAAGGAGTTTGGGGAAATGAGTTCTGTGAATCTAAGCTGCAAAATAATTATACACACACCGTTTTAGCATTTTAACAATGCAATCCCAAACATTTGTTCTCATTAGAATGCAAATCGACTCATTTAATAATCCCACAAGAGAATTCCACCACACTCAGCTTAAAAAGCGCAATGGTATTCAAAATATTATTAATAAATGCCAAGTATGGAAAAGCCAGTTTTGCTTTGCCAACAGCACAGGCTAGATAAAAGAAATATACTTACATTTCCAATCTTTATTTATTTTTTTTCTGACCAAATTTAGTTAATTGAAATTTAACAGTTGAACTGGCCTGGGACAGACTTCAAAAAAGAAAAAAAAAAAAAAAAAAAAAAAAACAAGGTGACAATCCCCTCTGTCTGGCACAAAAACTTTCACGCTCATCACACACAGTCATAGCTTGTCATGCAAACCAAAGACATCCATTTATCCTGAGTAGTGTCTAATTTCATTACTCTAAATTGTTGCTAATTGTCTTAACTGGAGGTAGACAGAAGACAGATTAGCATTTAGTTTGTCCTAAGTTGAAAATTTAGAACAAATCTCCAGGATTTATAAACGTGAGCCCCCCCCTTTTTTTTTTTGCCAGATTCATTTGCAAGAAAAGAAACTTTAAAAAAATATATAGTTTTGACCCTAAAGGATATTGTGATTTTTATATACTTAGCAGTGAAAATTGAAAATTTTGAATTATACATAGTGTTTATTATAACATTAAAAAACCTTAAAAGCTATAATTTTTAAACAGGGTCTTCTAGCCCATTTTCCCCATTAATTCCCTATGTAGGTAATGAACATGATTTTGATAAAATTCAAACAACAATTCACTCATTTTCATTGCAACTTTTGTATGCAAGACACTGACCCATTTTATTTCTGCTATTATCAATTATCTCTCTCTCTCTCTGACTTAATCTCTTGGTTATTTCCAAACCCTACCCTTTTATAGAATCTCAAAGAACTATTAAGACTACTAATCACTTTTTCTGACTCATCATACATACACTGAGGAAAGGATTTAAAATTTATACACAGAGGCAAGTGGTTAAAAAAGTTCTAACCTTCAAAGCAGTAGTGCCATTTTAATAACCTTAATCTAAAATAGTAAAAGACTGTATTTTCAGACATAAAGACCAGTCCTCAAATAATATCCATGATGCTCATTCTTTGTGAAAGAGCAGGCCTAGGAGGATAGGGTGAAACACCAAAACCAGAAAGAATAGATATATTTATGTAGAATGAATATATATATACACACATATATCTGTATATATTCTTTCCAGTTTATATACCATGTACAGTAGAACTTCCATTGTTGACCACCTCCCTACATTGACCACATTCTTAAGTTGACTGAATTTTCATAGACTGGCATGTACCACATGTGTGTACCAGTACAGTAGGCCTAGTTCCTTATGTTGACCACCTGTGTATGATGACTAGTTTGTTAGAGTCCCTTGGGTGGTCAATGTACAGAAGTTCTATTGTGTATAAATCTAAATTCCTGCAGTTTTTTCCAAGTTAACTATGCTCAAACATATATATGATTTAGTTGCAAACAGATAGGTTTGTATCCAGGTTTGTTAATAAGTTTGCATTCAAAATTTATCTTGTGTATCTATTAGGTAGAACCAATGCAGCTTAGATTGTTTATTATCTATATAAACGTATAGATCAGGGAAAAAAAATACACAGAGGGCTATGTCATGGACCGAATTTTGTTTCTCCAAATTCATCTGTTGAAGCCCTAACCCTCAATGCCACTGTATTTGGAGATATGGCCATTATAGCAGTTCTTTTTTTTATTTTTTTATTTTTTAGCTGGGGCCGGGTTTGAATCCACCACCCCTGGTATATGGGGCTGGTGCCCTGTTCCTTCAGCCACAGGTGCTGCCCCATTACAGCAGTTATGAAAGATACATGAGATGATAGAGGTAGTGACCTAATCCAGTGTGTTCTTATAAGAAGAGGGAAAACACCAGAAAAGTAAAAGCACAGAGAAAAGACCATGAGAGGACCCAGGCAAAAGGGCACTAACTGCAAGGCAAGGAGAGAGGACTTTGGGGAAACCAAACCTGCAAACACATTAATCTTGGAATTCCAGCCTCTGCAACTATGAGAAAAAATGTTTCTGTTGTTCATGCCACCAGTTCTATAGTATTTTTTTTTTTTTTTTTTGTGGCAATTCTTCTGGCTACTGTAGAGTGTCACCTCCCTATCAGTATTCCTTGCACAGTCTCTGTACCTTTCTCAAGATAAAGCTGAGCAGAAAAAAACAGATATTCCACAAAGGGGACAATAAGAAAGAATGAAGTCTTTTATTAAATACAGAGTTTAGAATGGTGTCCATACCAGCAAGTTATGAACCAAAAGATTATAATTGAGAACAATTAGGAAAAAGTGACATATATTAGTCTATTTGTGATAATTGTGTGCAACTCATTCCCCCAAAGCAGTTATATTCTAATTTTTAGAACATAATACTATGCTTGTTTCTTGCTTTCCTCTGAGCAGCAAATATTAGGGAGTGTGCTGAGACTAGACACATGCAGAGTGATTCCTAAGAATAAAAGAGAAAAAAAATTACACACAGGGTGCCTGTCTTTGTCAGTTAATGGCAAAATATTATTGTAATTTAGAGTAAGGTCAAGAAGATTGTTCTCTTAAACTAATAAAGTCAGAGAAATAAGGTAGTCCTAACTTTAAAGAGATAGTTGGAATAACCCTCTTTTATTATAATTGATAGAGACCAGGAGTCACTTCCACCACAAACTGAGAATCAGTGTTTATTAATATTAACCTATCTGTTAAAACATTCAGAACAATCTTCTAGATTTTTCCCTTAAACGGAGGACATTTAGATGAAAAAACAAAACAAAACAAAACAAAACAAAACAAAACAAAACAAAAAAACGGAAGGACTCTACCCTGATGCTATCCTGGATAGTAACAAATGCCACTGTTGATAAAGCAAATCAACAGGTATTGGTGTTTTGAGGGGTATATTTTTCAAATTCTGTTTGCTTCATAGTGTGTCCCTGTGTTATGTTGACTCCTAAGGCACTGTTATTTGGGCATGGAGAGAGACAATTCTTGGCAATGGTCAGAGGAAAAACTTAAGTAACTTTTAGATAGGGACTCTGAAAAACCATTGGATACCCAAAAGATAGAAAGAAAGATCAAAGGCAAACAATTTACTGAGTTTGTTTTATTTGCTAGTAATTTCAAATAACACACTCTCAGCATTGTATGAAATTAAAATAGTTGTTGGGGGCAGTACCCTGAACTACAGGGCCACAAACCAGGAGATGAGAGCAATAGAACTGATTTCAAAAAGCTCGGCCAACCAGAGCCTCCTTAAAGTATGCTACTGAGGTCTCTCTCCCTCTTATTCATGAGAGGGACCCACTTCCAACTCTCCTTGGGAGTGCTTTAAGCTTTCTCTCTATTCTTAAAAAAAGTTCTCTTTGTTTAAAAAAAAAAAAGGTATTCTTACTGAAACCTGAACCCAACAAAATCTAGAGCTAACATCCATTAACAAGAAATATGAGGCAAAGAGAATGCTGTAAATAACACCACAGGGCAGCAAAGAGGAAAAAAAAGAAAAACAACCAAATATGGGGCATTCTGGAATGAATGAAATATCATTCACTTTGATAGATTGGCCAATGGCACTGGTGCAATAAATTTTATAAGAAAACATTCTTATTTCTTGGAGATATATATTGAAATATGTGAGATTTGAATGCCATGATGCATGGAATTTAAAGTGCTTCTGTAAAAGTGAAGATAGATAATACATGAAGTTATTGTGACAAAACTTTTGATAGTTTTGAACTTAGGTGCTACGTATGTAGGGGCTGATCTCATCTTTTTAGTATTTTATATTTAAATTTGGTTCATAATAAAAATGGTGATGCAAAGCTAAAGAACAATATATAATAAAATAGTTAAGTGTTTTGAAAAGTCACCAGAAGACTAAATATTTCTCATACCAGCCAGAGTCCTCTGTATTTTGATGGAATCAATTTGTAGATCAAAAGAATGTGGTACACTAAATGGATTGGAGATTTGAGGGCAGTCGTCACAGAGTCAAACCCTGGCAGTGCTCATCTCATCAATATAAGGAGGGCAGGGAATCTTCAACACCAGCTACTGAGTATTTCTTGTCTGAATTACAAGGTGGTTTCTATTCTGAGATAACCATAGGACAGAGGGGCATCAGACTGATGGATGGAAGGCCGTTACTGACAGATCTTACCTGGCTCACACAGTGTCTTTTTATAATGTTTTAATTGTTTGCCAACATTTATTTTAAAAAAATATAGAATTCATATAAATAATCTGTTTTTTGAGTTTTCCTAAAAAGTCAGGATGATATGGTTTTATTCTCTACCATGGCCATCATTCGGTGAGACTGAGGAACAATTACTTCTTTGTACATGGTATGCACTCGCCAGTCTCCACGAATGGCTAACACTTTCTTACAGCGTTACTTCACTATGAGGCATTATCAGCCTGTCTACTGTAGGCATTTAATTTGTAACTCCTGATGTATTGTGGTCTAAATCATTGCTGCTATTATACACTGAATAATGAAATAACTGTCTATGTGTTCTTCATCTGCGCTATTTCACATTTAGTTCATTCCATTCCATTTTATGGATTTCATGCTCATGAGCAATCTGGGGGTTGCAAGGGTGAGCTGTCTACAAACCATGAATGTGCAGTGCCTAAGCAGCCTGGAATTGGAATCACAGTTGTTTTAACCCTCAACCCCGAGTTCTTTATGCTTAAGTTTACTTGTTAGTAAGGTATTAATAGGATTAAATAAGTGTATCAACTTATAAAGCTTCAAAATATTAAAGATGAAGTGGATATAAAGCATTTGACTCAAAGATTGGTATATATTTAAAATGGTAGCCATTATAACTTTTAGAAGCAGCAATATTAATGATTATGGTATACCATGGGATTTAAGTATATTCTGTTTTGGGATAGTGAGGTCTTATGGCAAAATAGTAATTTTTTTTTAGGTATATTTCAGTTTTTAAGTTGTTTGACCAGAAAAGGAAAATAGATTGATTAGGAAAAAAAGCTTGAATTGGTTATCAACATATTACCTCTTATCTTCAAACCTACTCTTCTTTGCTCAACTGTGTGCAATTGAAGCTGTACCCTGTAACCATCTTCACCAGTTGTCATTGTGTTAGACCAGCAGGGTGTAGGGGAGAGGCACTGCAAATGCCGGGTCTGACCCTTCTTTTCTTGCACCTGAGGTCCTGTGCTCTTGCCACTGGGTGGAGGTGTGCAGGAGACTCAGTGGTGTTCAGCTTCTAATACATTTCTCCAGCACAGCATTGGGAAGCTTCCAGAAAGTTTCCCCATCAGCCCTGGGGTTGCTCTGGGTAAAGATTTTTTTTTTTTTTTTTTTTTTTATTGTTGGGGATTCATTGAGGGTGCAATAAGCTAGGTTATACTGATTGCATTTGTTAGGTAAAGTCCCTCTTGCAATCGTGTCTTGCCCCCAGAAGGGGTGGCACACAACAAGGACCCACCTCCCTCCCTCCTTCCCTCTCTCTGCTTTTCCTTTCCCCTACCCCTTCTCCTTCTTTCTTTCTCTGCTCTCCCCTTTTCCCACCCCCATCGTGGCCTTAATTGTCATTAATTGTCCTCATATCAAAATTGAGTACATAGGACTCATGCTTCTCCATTCTTGTGATGCTTTACTAAGAATAATGTCT
Organism: Loris lydekkerianus; assembly: GCA_963574355.1. NCBI lineage: Eukaryota > Metazoa > Chordata > Mammalia > Primates > Lorisidae > Loris > Loris lydekkerianus. The sequence continues at coordinate 908 of CAUYPK010123495.1, read as the reverse complement.
TCCATTTCCATCCAGGTTAATACGAAGGATGTAAAGTCTTCTTCTTTTTATTTTTTTTTAATAGCTGAATAGTGTTCCATGGTATACATATACCACAGCTTGTTAATCCACTCCTGGGTTGGTGGGCATTTAGGCTGTCTCAACATTTTGGTGATTGTAAATTGAGCTGCAATAAACAGTCTAGTACAAGTGTCCTTATGATAAAAGGATTTTTTTTTCCTTCTGGGTAGATGCCCAGTAATGGGATTGCAGGATCAAATGGGATGTCTAGCTTGAGTGCTTTGAGGTTTCTCCATACTTCCTTCCAGAAAGGTTGTACTAGTTTGCAGTCCCACCAGCAGTGTAAAAGTGTTCCCTTCTCTCCACATCCATGCCAGCATCTGCAGTTTTGAGATTTTGTGGTGCAGGCCATTCTCACTGGCATTAGATGGTATCTCAGGGTGGTTTTGATTTGCATTTCTCTAATAGATAGGGATGATGAACACTTTTTAATGTGTTTGTTAGCCATTCATCTGTTTTCTTTAGAGGAGGTTCTACTCATGTCTCTTGCCCATTGATCTATGGGATTGTTGGCTTTTTTCATGTGGATTAATTTGAGTTCTCTATAGATCCTAGTTATCAAGCTTTTGTCTGATTCAAAATATGCAAATATCCTTTCGCATTGTGTAGGTTTTCTATTTGCTTTGCTTGTTGTCTCCTTAGCTGTACAGAAGCTTTTCAGTCTAACGAGTCCCATTTGCTTATTTTTTGTTGTTGTTGCAATTCCATGGCAGTCTTCTTCATGAAGTCTTTCCCCAGGCCAATATCTTCCAGTGTTTTTCCTATGCTTTCTTTGAGGATTTATATTGTTTCATGCCTTAAATTTAAGTCCTTTATCCATCTTGAATCAATTTTTGTGAGTGGGGAAA
>CAUYPK010123490.1:0-22669 GCA_963574355.1 Loris lydekkerianus | reverse complement strand
GGAGGGGTGGGCTCGACCACGAGGGGACGACCCTGTGGGGTTGTGTGGGGTCGGCGCACGAGGGGTCGACCATGTTGGGAGTGTGTGGTGAGACCAAGAGGGGTCTACCCTGTGGGGAGTGTGGGGTGAGAACAAGAGGGGTCTACCCTGTGTTGAGTGTGGGGTGAGAACAAGAGGTGTCTTCCCTGTGTGGAGTGTGGAGTGGCAGCAAGATGGGTCTACCCTGTGGGGAGTGTGGGGTGAGAGGGGTCTACCATGCAGGGAACATGGATTCAGAGCAAAAGGAGTATAAACTGTGGGGGAAAGGGGTGAGAACATAAGACGTCTATTCTGTGGGGAGTGTGGGCTGAGAGCAAGAGGGGTCTACCTTGTGCGGGGGGGGGAGGGTGAGAACAAGTGGTATCTACCCTGTGGGGCGTGTAGGGTGAGAGCAAGAAGTGTCTACCCTGTGGGGAGTGTGGCATGAGAGCAAGAGGGGTCTCCATTGTGGGGAGTGTGGGGTGAGAGCAAGTGGGGTCTACCCTGTGGGGATTGTGGGGAGAGACCAAGAGGTTCTACGCTGTGGGGAGTGTGGGGTGAGAGCAAGAGATATCTACCCTGTGGGGATTGTCAGTTGAACCAAGCGGGGTCTACCCTGTTTGGAGTATGGGGTGAGAGCTAGAGGGGTCTACCATGTGGGGAGTGTGGGGTGAGAGCAAGAGGGGTCTACCCTGTGGGGAGTGAGGGGTAAAAGCAAGACGGGTCTACCTCGTCGGGAGAGTGGGATCAGACCAAGAGGCATCTACCCTGTGGCGAGTGTGGGTTGAGACCAAGAGGGGTCTACTATGTGGGGAGTGTGGAGTGAGAGCAGAAGGAGTCTGCAATGTGGGGGAGAGTGGGGTGAGAGCAAGAGGCATCTACCCTGTGGGGAGTCTGTGGTGAGACCAAGAGGGGTCTACCCTGTGGGGAGTGTGGGGTGAGATTAAGAGGGTTCTACCCTGTGGGGATTGTGGGGTGAGAGCAAGAGGTGTCTACCCTGTGGGGAGTGTGGGGTAAGAGGAAGAGGCTTCTACCATGTGAGGGAGATTGGGATGAGTGCAAGAGGCGTCTAATCTGTTAGGGATGGGATTGAGAACAAGAGGGGTCTACCCTTGTGGGGTGAGAAGAAGAGGGGTCTACGCTGTGGGGTATGTGGGGTGAGAGCAAGAGGGGTCTACCCAATGGGGGGTTGGGTGAGACCAAAAGGGGTCTGCCCTGTGGGGAGTGTGTGGGGGAGAAAGAGAGGGGTCTACCCTGCAGGTAGTGTGGGGTGAGAACAAGAGGGTTCTACCTTCTGGGGGATGGGGGTGAGACCAAGAGGTTTCTACCCTGTGGGAGTGTGGGGTGAGACCAAAGGGGTCTACCCTGTGAGGAGTGTGGGGTGAGAACAAGAGGAGTCTACCCTGTGGGGGAGTGTGGGGTGAGACCAAGATGGGTCTACCATGTGGGGAGTGTGGGGTGTGAACAAGCGGGGTCTACTGTGTGGGGAGTGGGGGTGAGACCAAGAAGGGTCTACACTGTGGGGATTGTGGGTTGAGAACATGAGGTGTCTACCCTGTGGGGAGTGTGGGGTTAGAGCCTGAGGGGTCTACCCTGTGCGGAGTGTGGGGTGTGAGCAAGAGGCGTCTACCCTGTGGTGAGTGTAGAGTGAGAACAAGAGGGGTCTACCCTTTGGGGAGTGTGGAGTGAGAACATGAGGTGTCTACCCTGTGGGGAGAGTGGGGTGTGACCAAGAGGGTTCTACCCTCTGGGTAGTGTGGGGTGAGAGCAAGAGGGGTCTGCAGTGTGGGGAGTGTGGAGTGAGAACTAGAGTGGTCTAACCTGTGGGGGGTGTGGGGTGAGAGCTAGAGGGGTCTACTCTGTGGAGAGTGTGGGGTGAGACCATGTGGGATCTCCCCTGTGGAGAGTGTGGGGTGAGAGCAAGAGGTGTCTATCCTGCGGAGATTGTGGTGTGAGAACAAGGGCAGTCTACCCTGTTGTGAGTGTGGAGTGAGAACAAGAGGGGTCTACCCTGTGGGGAATGTGGGGTGTGAACAAGAGGGGTCTCCCCTGTGGGGAGTGAGGGTTGAGAGCAAGAGGGGTCTACCATGTGGGGGTGAGTTGGGTGAGAGTAAGAGGCATCTACCCTGTGGGGGACGGAGGTGACAGCAAGTGGGATCTACCCTGTGGGGTGTGTTGGGTGAGAACAAGAGGGGTCTACCCTGTGGGGCAAGTTGGGTGAGGTCAACAGGGGTCTACCGTGTGTGGAGTGTGGGGTGAGAAGAAGAGGGGTCTACCCTGTGGGGAGTGTGGGGTGGGAACAAGAGGGGTCTAACCTGTGGGGAGTGTGGGGTTAGACCACGAGTGGTTTACCCTGTGGGGATTGTGGGGTGAGAACTAGAGGTGTCTACCCTGTGGGGAGTGTGGGGTGATAGCAAGAGGGGTGTATTCTGTGGGGAGTGTGGGGTGAGAGCAAGAGGGATGTATTCTGTGCTTAGTGTGGGGTGAGAACTAGAGGGGTCTACCCTGTGGTTAGTGTGGGGTGAGAGAAAGAGGGGTATACCCTGTGGGGAGTGTGGTGTGAGGCCAAGCGGGTCTACCCTGTGGGGAGAGTGGGGTGAGACCAAGAGGGGTCTACCCTGTGGGGAGTGTGGTGTGAGAGCAAGAGGGGTAAAGCATGTGGGGGTGAGTTTGGTGAGAGCAAGAGGCGTCTACCCTGTGGAGGACGGGGTTTAGAGCAAGAGGGGTCTACCCTGTGTGGTGTGTGGGGTGAGAACAAGAGGTGTCTACCCTGTGGGGAGTGTTGGGTGAGAACAAGAGGGGTCTACTGTGTTTTTATTGTGGAGTGAGACCAAGAGGGGTCTATTCTGTGGAGAGTGAGGGGTGAGAGCAAGAGGGGTCTACCCTGTGGGGAGTGTTTGGTGAGAGAAAGAGGGGTCTATCTTGTGTTTATTGTGGAGTGAGACCAAGAGGAGTCTATTCTGTGGACAGTAGGGGTGAGAGCAAGAGGTGTCTACCCTGTGGGGAGTGTGGGGTGAGACCAAGAGGGCTCTACCCTGTGGGGAGAGTGGGGAGAGACCATGCTGGTTCTACCCCGTGGGGAGTGTGCGGTGAGAGCAAGAGGGGTCTACCTGTGGGGTGTGTGGGGTGAGAACAAGAGGGGTCTACCCTTTGCGGACTGTGGGGTGAGAGCAAGAGGGGTCAAGTCTGTGGGTGAGGGGGTTGAGAGCAAGAGGTTTCTACCCTGTTGGTAGTGTGGAGTGAGAGTTTGATGGGTCTACCCAGTGAGGAGTGTGGAGTGAGAACAAGGGGGTTCTACCCTGTGGGGAGTGTGTGGTGAGACCAAAGGGGTTTACCTTGTGTGGAGCGTGGGGTGAGACCAAGAGTGGTCTACCCTGTTGGTGAGTGTTTGGTGAGAGCAATAGGGGTCTACCCTGTGGGCAGTGTGGGGTGAGAGGAAGAAGTGTCTACCCTGTGGGGAGTGTGTAGGGAGATCAAGTGCGGTCTACCTTGTGGGGATGGGGGTGAGAGCCAGAGGGGTCTACCTTGTGGACGAGTGTGGGGTGCGACCAAGAGGGATCTACCCTGTGGGCAGTGTGGGGTGAGAGCAAGAAGTGTCTATCCTGTGGGGAGTGTGGGGTGAGAGTGAGAGCGGTCTACCTTGTGGGGAGTGTGGGGTGAGAGCAAGAGGGGTCTACCCTGTGGGGGACGGGCGTGAGAGCTACAGGTGTCTACCCTGTAGGGAGTGTGGGGCTAGAACAAGGGGTGTGTACCCTGTGGGGAGTGTGGGGTGAGAACAAGAGGGGTCTACCATGTGGGGAGTGTGGGGTGAGAGCCAGAGGGGTCTACCCTGTGGGGAGTGTGGGGTGAGAACAAGAGGGGTATACCGTGTGGGGAGTGTGGGTTGAGAGCAAGAGGGTCTACCCTTTGGGGAGTGTGGGTTGATATCAAAAGGGGTCTACCCTGTTGGGAGTGTGGTATGAGAATAAAAGGGGTCTACCCTGTGGGGAGTGTGGGGTGAGAACAAGAGGGATATACCCTGTGGGGAGTGTCGAGGTAGACCAAGAGGGGTTTATCCTGTGGGGATTGTGGGGTGAGAAAAAGAGGGGTATACCCTGTGGGGAGTGTTCAGTGAGAACAAGAGGGGTCTATCCTGTGTTTATTGTGGGGTGAGACCAAGAGGGGTCTATTCTGTGGAGAGTGTGGGGTGAGAGCAAGTGGGGTCTACCCTGTGGGGTGTGTGTGGTGAGAAAAAGAGGGGTCTACCCTGTGGGGAGTATGGGGTGAGAGCCAGAGAGGTCTACTCTGTGGGAAGTGTGGGGTGAGACCAAGAGTGTTCTACCCTGTGGGGAGTGTGGAGTGTGAGCACGAGCGTTCTACCCTGTGTGGAGTATTGGGAGAGAACAAGAGGGTTCTACCCTGTGTGTAGTGTGGGGTGAGAACAAAAGGGTTCTACCTTGTTTGGAGTGTGGGGTGAGAACAAGAGGGGTCTACCCTGTTTGGAGGGTCGAGTTAGACCAAGAGGGGTTTACCCTGTGGGGATTGTGGGTTGAGAAAAAGAGGGCTCTACCCTGTGGGGAGTATTGGGTGAGAACAAGAGGGGTCTATCCTGTGTTTATTGTGGGGTGAGACCAAGAGGGGTCTATTCTGTGGAGGGTGTGGAGTGAGAGCAAGAGGGGTCTACCCTGTGGGGAGTGTGGGGTGAGAACAAGTGGGGTCTACCCTGTGGGGAGTGTGCATTGAAAACAAGAGTGGTCTACCCTGTGGGGAGTGTGGGGTGAGACCAAGAGGGGTCTACCGTGTTGGGAGTGTAGGATGAGACCAAGAGTGGTCTACCCTGTGGGGATTTTGTGGTGAGAGCAAGAGTTGTCTACCCTGTGGGGAGTGTGGGGTGAGAGGAAGAGGGTTCTACCCTGTGGGGGAGTGTGGGGAGGACCAAGAGGGGTCTACTCTGTGGGGAGTGTGGGGTGAGAGCAAGAGGGGTCTACTCTGTGGGGGATAGTGGGGTGGGACCTAGAGGGGTCTATCCTGTGTTTATTGTGGGGTGAGACCAATAGTGGTCTTCCTCTGGGGAATGTGGTGTGAGAACAGCAGGGTTCTACCCTGTGTGGTGTGTGGGGTGAGAGCCAGAGGTGTCTAAGTGTCGGGTGTGTGGGGTGAGAACAGGAGGGTTCTACCCTGTGGGGAGTGTCGGGTGAGAGCAAGAGGCGTCTATCCTATGCACTAGAGTGGAGTGAGAGCAAGAGAGGTGTATCCTGTGCTGGAGGGGAGTAAGAGCAAAAGGAGTCCACTTCTGTGGTGAGTTTGGGGTGAGCACTGGTAGTCTGTCCTCAAATCCTTGTCCTGGTCATATAACTTGAGGCAGATTTTCTTAGCTTAACATTTTTCTCTCTGTGAATCGTGTTTTCTGTGCTCATGTCACTGAGACTGCTGGTAGTTCACTAGAATTCATTCGTTTGGTGATCATTGATATATAGCCAGCACATGGCTACTAAGGTATTTTCAAGTCTCCCTTGCTGTCAGCTGTGGCCAAGGGACTAATTTCCTGCCACTGGAATGTGAGCAGAAGTGTGGGTCCCAGACTCCTCCACATTTTGTCCCCTTCCTGAGCAGCCCGACCTTGATGTGGGGACTAGGACATGGAAGAGCAAGTGAGCTTTTTTTCTGCACCCCCAGAGAACTTGTAAAGTTGTTGGTCCAGTTTTGGTCACATCCCATCTCTGAACTGAGCTCCCGATTAAGCCTCCCCATTGTCCCACCCCGAGCAGCAGGGCAGGCCAGCTCCTCCAGAACATAGGCCTATGTGGAGGGAGGTGTGCACACTTAGTAAAAAGTGGAGTGGGACTAAATGGAATGAGATAAGAGAGATACAAAGGGCTTAGCACATAGCAGGCAGCCAGTGATTGTTGATTTACCTGCCTTCCTAGTTTTAATTAGCTGTGCTGCAGAGTGGTGTGGGTTAAGGAAGATTCCTTCCTTAGATGGCTCAAGGCTGTGTATTTGTGAAACAGAATTGTAATGGGCACAAAGAAATCATCTTTCACTTTCAAGATTTTTGTCACTCATAGCAATTACCTGTGAGAGTGGCACCACCTTGCACTCAGTTCCCATGAGGACAGTAGAGGTCCCAGCTCCCCTTCCAAAGGCCTTTGCTTAGTCATAGGTGATCCCTGGGCTGTTAAAGACCCAGTCTGGGAATTTCAGATGGGGCTGCCTATCCAGAGCCTCCTGTGCTGGTCAGGCAGGGTGGCTGCCATGAAAGCCATCCTGGGGCTGGGTTGTTGGCGTCTCTGCCCCGTCCTCTCTCTTTCCTGCCTGTGCAGTTTGTGTTAACAGGTGGATCCTGTATACCCCTGTTTCTGTCTGCAAAATCGGGCCTGCACTCTTGCTCTGTCAGCCATATAGGGTTGTTGGAGGCTCAAAGAAGTGATGAACTTGAGAGCACTTTGTAAATAGAAAGTAAGTTTTAAATAAAAGGGGTCAGCCAGGGAAGCACCTGTGGCTCACTGGGTAAGGCACCGTTCCCATATACTGAGGGTGGAGGGTTCAAACCTGGCCCTGGCCAAACTGCAACAAAAAAAATAGCTGGGAGTTGTAGTGGGCGCCTGTAGTCCCAGCTACTCAGGAGGCTGAGGCAGGAGAATCGCCTAAGCCCAGGAGTTGGAGGTTGCTGTGAGCTGTGACCCCATGGCACTCTACCAAGGGCAATAAAGCGAAACTTTGTCTCTACAAATAAATAAATAAATAATAAAAGGGGTCAGCCAACATAATAATGGAAATACTTGGCGGGTACACAGGCCTTTCCCTCCTAAATGTCAGCCACCTGAGGGCTGGGAAATTAGCTGACTGAGGGAGACCAGGCCACGTGGGGTTTGTGGGGGCTCAGGTCCTGTGTACTAATTGTCTCGGTGTGTTTGTTACTGGTGTTCTACATGTTACCTGCTAATTTTAGTAATCCTATGAGACAAATATGATTATACCAGTTTTACAGATGGGAAAACTGAGCCTGTGAATGGAAGTGACGGGACCAGTGTCACACACTCAGGCAGTGGCAGGCCAGGACTTGAAAGTGGAGTCTGTTTAGCCACCAGGGCAAAGGAGGTCGTCAGCTGACTAAGGTGGGAAAGAAGTGACTGTCCAGGGCATCGTAGCCAGGAAGACCAGTGTATGGGACAAAGGACATTCATTTACCAAGCGCCTCTCAGGTGACAGGAGCTGTGTTCCATTTGGAACAAAACAGTGATTCGAGCAGGGCTCCTTAGGCTCAGAAACCTGGCGGAGCCGAGCAGCTTGTCACACATCCTTTTGTCCTTAGTTTAATCCTGTTAGGAAAATTGCCACTATTGCTTGGCTAACATTAAAGTTTTAAACATTATTGTTGTGTAGAAATGATCTTTGTGCGCCGCTTCCTGCCAGAGAACGGCACCAGTTGTAGTAATTGAATATCATCCTGTACTCAATGGTTTCTTTTCAGCGGTGACCACACAGTGGGTTTGAAACGGTAGTAATTGCCTGTTGCTGTCTGGATTATCTCATTGTCTGGCAGTGCTTATGAAGACAGTGGAGCTTTTAAGAGGCCATTCAGTAAGAGTGACGGAAAGAACTATTTTTTATTTTTCTCTGAATGGCTCTCAAAGCGAGCATCTAATTCAGAGCCCATATACATCTGAAAGAATTTCTGTGGGAAATTCAACATTCTCAAAGCTCCAGGGAGACCAAGTTATAAAACAACACAGAAAATTAAAGGTGCAGCTCATACAGAAGTGGAGTGCTGTTTGCTTTCAGGGACCTTGAATACAGTGTACAAGGGCTGGTGGGCATGGTGGTGGCTTACTCCTGTAATCCCAGGACTTTGGGAGGCGGAGGAAGGTGGATCACTTGAGCTCAGGAATTTGAGACCAGCCAGAGCAAGAGCAAAACCCGTCTCTAAAAAAAAACTAGCCAGGCATTGTGATGGGCACCTGTAATCTCAGCTCTCTGGAGGCTGAGAGAGGAGGATCCCTTGAGCCCAGGAGTTGGAGGCTGCTGTGAGCTATGATGACATCAGGGCACTCTACCAAGGGCAACAAAGTAAGACTCTCTCAAAAATAAATAAATAAATAAATAAATAAATAAATAAATAAATAAATAAATAAATAAATAAATGGAGAAAGGCTGAGTGGGACCCAGAATAAGCATTCCTGGTCTGAAGGAATTCTACAACTTTAGCTGTTACTGGATGAAAGACTTTTGAGGGGAGAGAAACACATTTTGTCAAGGACCAGCCGCATGACCTGTTTTATTCACTTCACACTCACCATAACCTTACGAGTTAACATTATGTTTTCACCATGTCACAAAGCTCTTTTCCCTGTTCTGATTCATTGATTCATTCAACAGGTATTTTTAAAGAGCCTGCTATGTGCCAAGTATGCCTTGGATGTAGCTGTGAACAAAGCTATGAATGGCCCTGCCCCGTGGAGCTTTCATTTTAGTGGGTAGAGACAGAACTAAACAAACAAGCATAATATTCAAGGCTGTGAGAAAGGAATGGCATAAGGGGTAGGAATACCAGGGTGGCAGGGTAGGAGGATATTGTGGATTTATACAGGATATTCAGCGGATTAGTTATCTATTGTGGAGTAACAAACACTATCTCATTTCTGTGGGTCAGAAATCCAGGTGTGGCTGCCCAGTGTCTGCTTGGAGGCTTCTCACGAGGCTGTGATCAGAGCGTCAGGTGTAACGGCTGGTGGGATCCAGCTCATTGCAGGCTGCTGGGCCAAGGGAACACAGTTCCCTTTTGTCTGTTGGCTGGAGGCCTCCCTCAGTCCCTTGCCACATGGGATTCCCTGCTCATAATATGGCAATTGACTTCCCTTGGAGCGAGCAAGTGAGTTAGAGAATGGAAGTGTGGCCCCAAGATGGAAGCCACAGCCTGTCCCCTAACCTCTAAAGTGGTGCTCCATCATGGTTGTCTGATTTTAGTGGCCAGCAGACAGTCAGTACGTCCAGTGCACACTCAAGAGCTGGGAGAACATAAGGATGTAAATACAGGGAGGTGTGGGGTCACTGGGGACATTGCTGGAAACTGTACCTCCCAGTCAGAGTAAGATTCCCCCCTGAGATGACAAGGGCACAGAATCTGAAAGGAAGAGAGGGAGGAGCCTCTCAGGGAGGAGGTGGCAGGTGCCCAGGCTGAGAGTGACCAGTGAGGCGAGGTGAGAGAATTAGACCAGGCGGGGCTTCAAGGGGTCATGGCTGGGAATTTGGATTTGACTGTCGGTGAGATACAAAGGCCCTGGCAGGTCCTCAGAGAGGGCTGGTGTGATGCTCCTGTGTCTCAAGATCACTTTGGTTGAGTGGAGAGAGATGGGGTGGGGGAGGGAGAGCTTTGCAGAAGCAATGGGAGGGCTTAGGCAGCTGTCCTCGTCATCCAGGGCAGCCATGATGGGCAGGCCAGGGGGGCAGGAGTAGAAGTGGGGGACATGGCTGGATTTGGGGTACATTTCCTAGTAGAGATGACAGGACTCCCTCTGATAGTTTAGATTTGGAGTATAAAGAGAGTAAAGTGTCAGTCAGTGATGACTCAAGGTTTTGGACTTACCAACTAGAAGAATAGAACTGTCCTTCACTAAGCTGGAAAACATGGGTGGAGGAGCCGATTGGGGAGGGAAGTATAAACGAGTTTTGCACATGTTAATGTGTGCTCGTTGGACATCCAAGTGGAAAGGCTGGGTTGACAGTTGTCTCTGGTAGTCTGGACTTGAGAGAACAGAGTGGACTATAAATATAAATGTGGGAATTCCCAGCATTCACAGGCTATTTGAAACTGAACCAGTGAAGTAGGTAAAGATAAGGAGAAGTGAGCATAGTCTGAGAAGGGGAAGGGCCTGTGGATTGAAACTCAGGGCATTTCAAAGTTTAGAAAGTAGGAAACTGAGGTCAGCAAGGGAAACAGAAGTTAGAAGAAGGGGAGAAGGAGTGAGGGCCCCAGACACCAGTGAAGGAATGCCTCGGGAGGGAGGGAGGGAGGGGTCAGCTTTGTCAGCTGCTGCCAAGGTCAAGGCCCGAGAGTGGACTGTGGCTGTGGGCCACCAGTGACCTCGGCGAGAGCTGCTTCAGTGGAGAGGAAGAAGGGAAAGGAGCAAGTGGAGTTGGGGAGAGTGAAGATGATGGCTCTGTGCATTGCCTGGCTGAGCCCCCTGCATCAGAACAAGCCCACAGGATGAATGCTTATTAGAAATAACAGATTTGGGGGACCCACTTGAGACTCTGGTGACAGCAACCTGTAATCTTCATTTTGAGCAAGTCCCGCAGGTAATTTGGAGGCTCAAATTAAAATTTGAGAACCAATATCCTGCTTCATCCACTGTATTTTACATCAATTAAAACTACTATTTGACTTAAGATATTAAAAGTGTAGTGGGATCTCACCTAATGTGCACATTGTGAGGGTGTATAACATGGCCCCCAGGTGAGGGGCTCTTCTACAAATGGAACTTTACCCTAGAAGTGAGAACAATGTAACCTAAAAATCGTACCTTCATATTAATTTGAAAAATAAAAAACCTCCAAAACAAACAAACAAGCAAACCAAACGATACTAAAGTGTGTTCCATTTGTGTGGCCCATGTGAGCATCTGATGGATGCCAGTCTGTCCTGGAGGCATCCATGTATTTCCCGTTAGTCTTTCTATTTTTCTATTCCCTGAAATGTTTTTTTTTGTTTGTTTGTTTATTTTTTTTGGATGAAGAAATTCTAAAGAACAGGAGTAGATAAATAAATCTTTCTTCCCTAATGGCTCCTGGGAACCTCATGACGTTTGAAATTCTCAGAGTCAGCGTATTTGCTTCCTGAGGACATAGAACTGGAAAGGCAGAATTCATGCAGATTCAGGAGAAACTGAGCATTTTCATGGCCAGTGAAGTACTTAATTCCCTTAGCCTGCCCACCTGGAGAGAGGTAGTGGCTGTCTCAGGCAGGCTTACTGGGGAGGGCAGGGGGCACCTGGGCTACCTTTTTCACTGAAACAAGGGCTGCAGCCTTCAGGGATATCAGGAGATTGAACTGAGACTTTGTCCCCAGAAGCAAATCTCTTTCACAAAGAATGACTCACTGTGGGAAGAATAAAGAGGTGGAAGAAATTTAAACTTGAGTTTTCCCCTGTGTACTACAGAAGAGCCCCAGAAGAGTTAGGGAGGGTTTTCCTTCTCTCGGTCCCATTTCTTTTTCTGTAGCCATCCTTCTAAGGACAAGGACTGGTGCCCATGTCCCCTTCTGCTGAAATCTCCATGCTTTCCATCAAGGTAACATTTAACCCACTGGCCATTTCTCTTCTTGTGCAAACTTTAGAACCTTTGCCATGGAGGTCCTTTCTGCTCAGGCATTTTGGTCCCAGACTGGGGTGGGATGAGGAGATCTCACCCCTTTCATGGGGCTCCAGGTCTGATCTCTCCTGTAGTGAGGGTGGGGTGAGTGAGATCTAAGCACTTTCATGGGGCTCCAGGTCTGATCTCTCCTGTAGTGGGGGTGGGGTGAGTGAGATCTCACCCCTTTCATGGGGCTCCAGGTCTGATCTCTCCTGTAGTGAGGGTGGGGTGAGTGAGATCTACGCACTCTAATGGGGCTCCAGGTCTAATCTCTCCTGTAGCGAGAATGGGGTGAGATCTAACCCTTTTCATGGGGCTCCATGGCCAGTCTTTTCTGTAGCAAAAACTGTGCTGATTTCCTTGTTAGTCCACTCAAGAACTGTGAGATCATTGACAATGTTTTACTTACAGGAACACCAATATCGAAGGCACATACCAGCTACATTCCAGTTACTTCCATGTGCATTGATCTTATCAGTTGTAGCCAATGCAATTTAAAATATCGGAGAGACTACAGGAAAACATTAGCAAATGGTACTTGCACATTTAGTGCTAGATGTGCCTATGAGTGTAAGTTCCCCAAAATGACCCCAAAAGATGGGTCAAAGCCATAGTCTAACTAGACAAGAAACAAACATAAATATAATATAGAAAAGGTCAACAAACCCTGGCAAACCCAATAGCTGCTGGACAAACATTAATAGTTGCCCATCAACCTAAAAGTATTATCTGTGATAAAAATGGAGAGAGAGAGGCTGTAGGGGCTGCCTGGTGAGTTGGTACGTGGTCATGCAGGTAATGGGTGTGCGCCATCAAAATTCCAAGGCTAGAAGATGTAAGAAAACACAAAAACTGGGCTTCCCCAGGATGCCTCCATGAAGAACGAAGGTTGCTGCAGAGTAGAACCTCTACCACCTTCTACGTGAGATCTGCTGGGCCTACGGTCGTAGCATCTGGAGTGGGAGCCCATGTGAACACCTGTACATTTTTTGTCAGAGTGAGTTCATGTTTAGACAGGGATGCTGAGTCACTGGTAATTTGTGTCAACTTTCTCTGTTCAATTTTGGGGCTGTCCCCTTGTTCTATACCACTTAGAAAATCTCCACGAGGACCTGCGGTCTTTGAGAACCACCTTTCTAGTGGATGATGTTATAGCTGATGGTGTTAGTGGGTAGTTTGTAATGTTAAAGGGTTTTTTCCCCCTTACATATTTGAACCAAGTGCCTCTTCAACTCAAAATTCAAACTGTGCAAAAAAATGCACAAAGTGACATTCCTGGGGTGTTTAAAATTAACAAACGGGACTGGAATGCTCCTTCTAGCTGATGGAAGAAAAAAGCTTTGACGTCTGGAGTAATTTCTTTGCCTGATGATCACTCAATCAATGTGTTTATGTCAAATGAGGTCAAGGTAGTTTCTTTTGATAATATATGTGATTTAAAAAAAAAATACAAAATTCTGACCTATTCTTCCTTTACTGAGTAGATGTGTCAAGTATTTCCCAAATGGACTGCTTTCTAGAAGATGCAGCAGTGACACTGAGGAGACAGTAAGTGTCACATAATTAATGCCCAGTCCTGTAATCTCAGTCTGGAATCCCAGCTCCTTAGTCCTTAAGTGCCTTGCCCGGTCATACTCCCACTGTGTGCACCCTGCCCACGCCTGTGGACACAACTTCCCTCGCCTTTAAGGGCAGCTGCAAAGGTGACGCAGGCACTTTCAGCGGAGTACGTATGTGCGCGTATGTGCAAACACATGTTTGTTTTCCTCCAGTCTCCATTCTCATTATCACCTCTTTAGTTGATACACCTTCCCTCACATTCCACAGCCCCATCTTATACCTGCTTGTTAATTTCATTCCATTTTCAGCTAGTCTTTTAGCAAGTGAAGGCAGCCCACTCAAACGCTATAAAAGGACTTTTCCTTTTTCTCTCCCCCTCTTCTCTGAAGCTTTCACTAACGCTAATCACATACCTCCTACATGCTTTCCAAGATAGGGTTGCGTGTCTCCCAAGGTCAAATTTCCTTTGTTGGTGCAGACATGCCACAGGGTGTGGATGGGATGGTGTGAGCATCTGGAAGCAGCCTCCTGCTCCTTGGGAGGTGCCCCTCCACTTGTGCAGGGGACAGTGGTGCAGAGGCTCCAGCAGTGTCCACGTCCACCTGCTGTCCGCAGGGGCAGCCCAACTGCCCTTCCCACTGCATTGCACTCCTGGCTGAGGTTGCTTCCATTTTACTTCTATTTGAGTGTTTTCCTATCTCATTCCAACAGCTTTTTAATTTTTGAATGACAAATGAAAGATCTGATTTTGCTCTGTTGCTAATTACAAGAAAGCCTTTGGCAACTCATATAACTGCCCCGACTCTCAATTTTCTCACCTGTCAAAGAAGTGAATCGGATTAAATAAATTCCAATATTCCTTTCAGCAATGATGTTTTCTGAGTCAAGAGGTAGAGCGGCTCAGGAGAAGGACCAGCTGCCCCAGAGCTCATCTGTGCTCAGAGGAGCAGGGAGGGAAAGGTCTGCTCAGAGCAGCTGCCACCTTCCCAGATCCTGCCATATGCTGGGCACCCTCAGATCTGTGCACACAGCATTTTACTGAATTCCCCTAGCAACACCAGGAGTCAGGCATTGCTATCATTACTGCATGTGTTTTATGGAGAACGATGCTAAGACTCAGAAAGGTTAAGTTGCTCTTTTGAGATCACAGCGCAACTGGCATAGTGGATGCTGGCTGCCAAGTGCATGCTCTCAGCCCTGCTCCTGTCCTCCTTCCTTATGCACCTGCTGGCCAACATTGCATGCCACTCTCTGAAAGCCAGGTCCCAGCTGCCCTCTTGGAATCATTGGGATCATTTGTGGCTCTATGGTTTATTAGGTCTTTGGGACAATCATGTAACCTCTTTGAGTTTCAGTTTTCTCATCTGTAAAAGAAGATGATGCTTGGATGGTGCCTGTGGCTCAAGAGAGTAGGGCGCTGGCCCCATATACCAGAAGTGGAGGGTTCAAACCCAGCCCCGGCCAAAAACTACAAAAAAAAAAAAAAAAAAGGAGATAATGCCTACCTCTTACAGTCTGAATGTTTACGCCCTCCTCAACTTCATATGGTGAAATCCTCACTGCCAAGGTGGCAGTATTAGGAGGTGAGGCCTTTGGGAGGAGATAAGGTCATGGGGATACAGCCCACAAGTGAGATTAGGGCCTTTATAGAAAAGACCCCCGTGAGTCAGAGTGGGCAGATGGCTGTCTGTGAGTAACACTGAGTCTGGTCTGCCTTGAGCCTCCCCCCACCCCCTATAGGTGGAGCTGCAGCCCTGAGGTCATCACGCTCCAGAGCGGGGCTCCTGCCCTGACCCTCCCTGAACTGCGGCTGCAGTCCACTGTCTGTACTCTTCCTTCATCTCTGAATGCTGCTCACCCTGGTCCCCTCAAGACATACTCTGGGGGTGCATGGATGCTTAGTAGTGCAGACCACTGGCCTTGACAATTTACCACCCACACCACGTCCCTGGCACTGTCTTTCCTCTCCTGCACCTGTCCCCATGGCCTGTGCCTGGATCTGCTTACCAGGTGCTGAACCGGCACAGTATGTGTGTGTGTGTACAAGTTCCCACCTCACCTTGACGCAAACATATAAAATTACTTTGTAAAGACTGTATATAGGAAATTGGTATGAATCTCAGTACACCTCAGATGGGCAGGTGGTATCATATTTCTCTACTTTTTTGGGGTAGTAGCTATACTGAGATATAGTTCATAGGTCACACAGTGTGCCTGTTTAAAGTATGACATTATGTTTTTGGTGTATTCACAGAGTTGTGCAACTGTCATTCCAAATTTAGAACATGTTTGCCTCCCCAAAACACCTGCTCTGTAGTGGTTGTCCCTTAGTTCCCCTGGCCCTGGCAACCGCCCTCCATCTTACATCTGCAGATTTGTCATCTGCACAGAATCAAGTGCTATGTGGTGTTTTTGTGACTGATTCATGTCATTCAGCACAATGCTTTAAAGTTCATCCCTGTTGTAGCATGATCAGTATTTCATTCCTTTTTATTGTTAAATGATATATACTTCTCTACCTTCAGCTCAGTAATCAATGTTGGTTCTCTGACCCTTATTTTACAGGAATGGTGAGATTCAACTTCAACCATTCTTGTGCTTCCTACCAGGCACCCCAGCAGAGCTGGGCTATCTCAGAGACACAGGCAGGCACTGGTCATAGGTCACACGGTCACTGATGAAATGCCACTATCTCTTTGGATGTGGCCCCTTAACGGCTGCCTCTGTGCCAACCTTTGTAGTGTGAGAACTGCTGTGGTTGGGGGAGCCCAAGCTAATGTTCTGCCTCTTGGTGCAGCGATGGCCAGTCTCTCTGAAGTCCTGCTGTGTCCTCGGGCCCTGGCAGGGATTAGGCAGAAGGCAGGGAACTTTAGACTCTGTCTCCTCACCTACAACAGAGAGACTTTCATGTTAGTGGGGGATATTACTCCCCCAGATTTAACTGAATTCTCCTTAATGCCCACAGGTTTTTAGAAACAAAGTCAAGAATTCCAACCTCAAACTTTCTGTGATGCAAAGGAACAAAGACGTCATTGGGGGTGGGGGAGGAAAGAAGAGGAAAATGTATGCTAACCTAAAAAAAATTATCCTGGGTCAGAGTTTAAGTCTCTGCACTGGTATAGGCCTGTGATGTCTCTGAGCATTTGATTCTGCTGTGCCTTTATGCATTCCCAGTACAGTCCTGTGGTTCTCTCCTGCAGCACTGGCCCATCTGCCCAGTGCAGTCCCCTGGGTCTCTCCTGCAGCACTGGACCATCTGCCTCTGTTCCCTGATGGCTTCTTAATGCCTGCAAGTCGCTAGTTGCCGCAATGACATCCATACAGCACCCTGGACTCTGTTGCTGGAAGTTTGACCTGAACTGTGTAATGGAAGCCTCTCTTACATGGTGGAGTGAAAGTGGTCTTATCTATGCTGTTAGAAACATAGGATTTACTTTTCTGTTGTATGTTTCTTTCTACTATACATTTTTCTATTTCTATTACATATTTCTGCTAGTATTATAACTATCTATTGTATCAGGTTTTGGCATCCAATTTTTTTATACTCTTGAAAATTAATGAGGACCCCAAAGGGCTTTGGTTTATTTGAGTTATGTTTAGGAGATTACCCATACCGGAAACATTTTAAAAGTAATCGTTTATTCATTTGAAGTAATAATAAACTGTTTATTTGTAACATAATATTTTTATAAATATGTTTATTTTTCAAAACAAAGAACCATTAGTGAGCAGCATAGCACCCTTCTGCCTCCTTGTGTCCTTTTGCCCGAGATAGAAGATGGCGGGATTCTGACCTTGGCTTCTGCATTCAACCTGGTAGGACTCGTGTAAACTGAAGTATATGAACAAAACCTGGCATCACAGAGATCTATGGCAGGAAAAGTATTTTGCAGCCTTTTTGGATAATTATACGACGACCTCAGACCTCACCTCGCCACAGGGTTTCTTTGAGGTAACAGGCTAACTTTGTTCACTGGCAAAAAATGTCCGCGAATACCTAATTCTGACGAAAGTATACATAGAAGGGAAAACGGTTTTTCCTGAAAAAAGTGGTTAGTTCGGCTTGCAGCTAAGACAATAGCACAAGGTGTTACGGGGCAACTGCCACTTTGCAGCAGCATTCAGAGTGGATGTTGTCAGTTGTTAACAGAGAATATCACAAAGACCCCAAATGTGGAGGTTTAATGGAATAAATGTTTTCTCCCTGCCCCCCCTCCAAGTCTGACTACGTCCCTTCCTTCCTCTCTCCCTCTCATTGTGTGCGCCCCTGCTGGTGAGTACTCTCATGACTATGCGTGCCAGTGAGTACTGGGATGACTGCAGGTGCTAGTGAGTACTCTGATGACTGCCCATGCTGGTGAGTCCTCTCATGACTGCTCCTGCTGATGAGTACTCTCATGACTGCCCCTGCTGGTGAGTACTCTGATGACTGCCCCTGCTGGTGAGTCCTCTGATGATTGTTCCTGCTGGTGAGTACTCTGATGACTGCCCATGCTGGTGAGTACTCTCATGACTATGCATGCTGGTGAGTACTCTCATGACTGCTCCTGCTGGTGAATACTCTCATGACTGCCCCTGCTGGTGAGTACTCTGATGACTGCCCCTGCTGGTGAGTACTCTGGTGACTACCTGTACTGTGAGTACTCTGATGACTGCCTGTGCTCATGAGTACTGGGGTGACTGCCCCTGCTGGTGAATACTCTGATGACTGCTCCTGCTGGTGAATACTCTGATGACTGCCCCTGCTGTGACTACTCTGATGACTTCCCATGCTGCTGAGTACACTGAGGACTGACTGTGCTGGTGAGTACTCTGATGACTGCCTACAGAGTTTGGAGCCCTTGCTTTGTTCTCAGGTTCTGGGGTTGGCCCATTTCTGCTTTTGCAACATCAATGTAAATATCCATGTAGTAGTAAATGCATGTGTTTCTTTCAGTTTATTGTGAAAATAGTTTAATCTCACAAATCCCCTGATAGTGTCCCAAGACTTTGCAGAACACCCCTTGAGAAGGTGGAAAGCAGAGGTGATGGAGTTTCCTGGGCAGAATATGTATGTTTCCTGACTTGTCACTGACCAGGACTGTGTTCTATGTGTGCCCAGGCTGATCTCAGCACCTGCCACTCTCCTCCTTCTGTCCTGGGCCTTCTTTGATGAAACATGACAGTGTCCGGGAGCTGTGGGTTGTGCTGCCTTTTCAGTGGCTCGGCCTCAGCACCCTGTTGTAGAATTGGGAAGGGGGCAGAGCATTTCTTTCTCCTTTATTCCCAACTGTAACAATCCAGCATTGAAAATACTGGTGTAACCCCCTGCGCTCTTCAAACTGCTGCATAAACCAGTCAGTAATAGAATTGACCAGCAACGTGTGACCAGCAACGTGTACCCCTCTTCTTGTGGTTGAAAGCATTTGTCCCTTAAAGACTGTATTGATTACGTGGAACATTTTTCTTATACATTTTATTTTCACTAGATTGCAATTGTAGAGTTTGGGAGGAAAGTTCCTGGCGGGAAAGTTCCTGGCTTTCTATGTTGCTCGTAGGAATAGCTTTTCTTAGCACTACGATGTATATAAATAGACCTGGAAGCTTTGAACTGTGAGTCTAGTGAGCTCCCTTCCAAACTCCTGAGGGTTTGTTATATAAAAACACGGCACTTGGCAACTTGCAGCCAGGGCCTAGTCCCTTATTATGTTACTATATCTAGGTAAAAGAGAATATGTGGTAAGCAAAAACACTTACCTTGTGATAGAAGATAATTAATAGGATTAAGTACTTTTGGTGATTTCTGAGTTAAACATGTTAGAATAAGCTTTTATTTAAACCTAAAGTTCTGTTTTACACTTGGAGATTTTAGACAAGAAAATAATATGTTTTTAGAACCATAAATGTTGTCAGATTTCTAAGAGTCCAAGACTGTGTGTTTTTTCTTAAAAAATTCATCTGCTTATTAAAAATAGTAGTTATCAAGGGCTGACTATGCAGTGTTGTCTAGACAGGATGGGGAGCGGTGTGGGGACAGACACAGCACCTGCACTCCTGAAGCTTTTCATCTAGGTGGGGGAACAAAAAATAACAAGTAAGCAGCAAATAAGCAAGATGGTTTGAGACAGATGAGCATGTGAAGGCAGGTGTAACGGGAGGTGTTGGGATCGTGCATCACAGGTGAGATGGGTGGCTTAAACCACAGAAGTTTTTTTCTCACAGTTCTGGAGCCTGGGAAGTTCAAGACCAAGGTGCCAGCTGAGTTAGTTCCTGGTAAGAACTTTCTTTCTGGTTTGCAGATGAATTCCTTCTTCCTGTATCTTCACATGGTACAGTGGCAGGGAGAGAGACGGAAGGAGAGATAGGGAGA
Organism: Loris lydekkerianus; assembly: GCA_963574355.1. NCBI lineage: Eukaryota > Metazoa > Chordata > Mammalia > Primates > Lorisidae > Loris > Loris lydekkerianus. Next base: position 3,411 of record CAUYPK010123490.1, on the reverse strand, counting down.
GAGGGAAAGAGAGAGATGGGGGAGAGGGAGAGAAGGAGGGAGAGGAGGAGCAAGGGGGAGAGAGGGGAGGAGGGAAAGAGGGAGAGAGAGAGTGAGCAAGTTCTCTTGTGCCTCTTAACAGGATACAATCCATGGTGACAGAGCTCCCTTCATAGCCCAGTTACCTGGTGGGCACCTGTAGTCCCAGCTACTTGGGAGGCTGAGGCAAGAGAATTGCCTAAGTCTAATAGCTGGAGGTTGCTGTGAGCTGTGATGCCATGGCACTCTACTGAGGGCAAAAAAATGAGACTCTGTCTCTAAATAAATAAATAAATAAATAAATAAATAAATAAAAATTAAAAAAATAAAAAACATAGCCCAATTACCTCCCAGAGGCCCCACCTTCACATGCTGTCACATTGGGGTTTCAACATATAGTTATATAATTTTGGGAGGAGCACAGATATGCAGTCAGGCATTTTGGTTTCATTACAAGTAAAATAGGCATCAAGTGGAAGATTTTAAAACAGGAACATGACCTGGTATGTGTTTCTGAGTGACGCTCTGGATGCTGTGTGAAAGAGGACCATAGGAGGCATGATCCAGGACTGCAGGGGGCACAGTCTCAGGCTGTGATGACGGGCTGGCTGGATGGCAGACAGGGGGAGAAAAGGTGGCTTTGAAGACAGAGTTTGGAGGTAGAGCCAAAAGGGAGGCATGAAGGAGCTGCTAGATGAATAGTGAAGGCAGAGGGGTCTGACCAGAAGGGTCTGGTAAGAACTGGAGCTGGTCAGTGAGAGGCTGCAGTGGGGGAGTCTTCAGGTGTTCTTTGAAGATGAAAATCAAAATGTTTGCTGTATATGTCATGTACAATTGTATTCAGCTGCAACGGAACCAAAATTTTAACAAACTATGTCTTAAATAAACAAGCTGTTTGATTAATTAATCAATGAATTTATTTCCACACAAAAGCATGTCAAAGATAGACGGACCCAGCTCGGACGTGACGTGTGAGCGCTGGTGGGATCCCAGGGGCACTTGCTCCTCTCCTTGGCCTCCCTTGCTGCATCTTTCTCTCTCGTTGTTATAAACAGGTGTGCCATAGCTTTAGGCTCAAGAGTCTACTCTCAGAACAAGAGAAAGGAAAAGCTGAAATAGGAAAACAAAAGCTTTTTCAGGAACCCCCAGCAAACTTCTGCTTTACAGACCAAAATTATACCCTGTATTCACTTCTAGCTGCAAGGGAGGCTGAGCTTTCCAGATGTACGCATTGGCTCACTGAATAATTTTTTTTTTTAAGGGGTAAGGTGGGAATGGCTATTGTAGAAATGGCAACCAATAGTGTCACCAGGGACGCATTAAGTTTGAGGTCCCTGTGGGCCTTCAGATGGAAAAGTCAAAGGAGGATGGAATTGCAAACTTCACGTTGAGAGTGAGGGTGGAGCTGATTCTGGTCTGGACATCATTAGCAGGCAGGTCCTACAGGGAGAGTAGAGGTGAAGACTCACCGATTCTGTGTTTATTACTGTGGCTTGCTTTAATTAATGTTATTAGTTCAGTAACATTTTGAAGCACACTTTCCATGTGTTAGAAACTGTTTTGGATCCTCAGGGCACAAAGATGTAAATGTGTTTCTTGCTTTCCAAAAGCTTAGAAAGATAGAACACAAAGAAAACAAATCAGTTTGCCAAATGTTTCACTACAGCACATGTTAAGTTAATGTATTTAAATAGATGGGTAGCCACGCAGACTCTCACTCTGAGGGAGAATTTCAGTCATGTAACCTTGAGTCACGTGAGATTCACTTGTCTGCCTGTATACATTGGAATGTTTTAATTTGAGAATACATTTAAGAAAAGCCCAGGTTTTAAAATACAATTCAGTGATAACCTTAGTATTAGTAAATTTGCTGATACAAATAACATAATGCATTAGGGACTCTTAAACTAACTTTGAAATTTTGACAAGTAAGAGCAAGGAATTACTTGTCACACCACCCTGGTATACTTTAGGGCTGAATAGTGGTTTATGGACTTACTTGCTACCTGTAATTTCACTGGGAAGCCTCAGGGGCATCTCAAAGTGACCATGTTTCAAACTAGGTTATTCCTCCTACCCTCACCTGACTCCTCAGGCATCATGATTTTCCATGCTCCTTTTGAAGTGAGTAGCACTGCTATTTTTTTCATAAAGCCAGAACTCAAGGTGTCATTCTAGATGATTCTGTCTCCCTGACTCCGCTCTTCCCCACAAAGTTTAGATTTCGGCTCCCAGGTGTATCTGGAGTCTGTTCCATCTCCTTCGTCCTGGATTGCCCCACCTTGCCTCCTCTCCAGGCCTGTCCCTATCCATCTCTGTAGCTAGAGCAACTTTACGAAGCTACACTTTATTAATTTATTATCCTACTTTATTATTCTGATTAAAATCTGGCAAAATATCTTCTAGCAGCCTGTAAAAAATGATATTTTATAGTACAGTTTATTACAAAAATATTATGATAATTTGAGATAAAGAGATAAAGTTCTTGTCAGAGCCTTCAGTATGCTAGTGTATGTGCTATGAATTATTAAAAGCGTGGAATTTAGGATGTTTCTAGACACATCACAGTGAAATTATTTTCATGGTGGCCCGTGAAATACCTCCTGTATATAGCACCTTATTCAACCTGGCTTAGGGAACTTGGTCACCTCCATGTGATCTCCAACGCCTCCTATAGCTGCTCCTCACCTTTGTCACACACCCCGTCTTCAGTCCCCTCTGCGTTGAACCACACACGATGCCTGTGCACAACATGCTCCTGGGGACTTGGCTCCAGCCCTTCCCTCTGGAACTCCCCTCCTCTTCTGAATGACTCTCCCAGGATTCTTCCTCTCAGCACAAGGTGGGCCTTGATTTCCACACTGAGCTAAATGCCTCTCTTCTAAGCTGCACTTACCACAGCATGAAAAGTGGGCACTATCTGTGTATGTGTCCTATCACTGCCATTTACCCTGGGATATGGACAGTGAGACCGTGCTGTGATGGTGATGGCGGTGGTGATGGTGGTGAGACTGTGCTGTGATAGTGATGATGGTGGTGATGGTGTTGAGACTGCTGTGATGGTGGTGATGGTGGTGAGACTGCTGTGATGATGGTGATGGTGGTGAGACTGCTGTGATGATCGTGATGGTGGTGAGACTGTGCTGTGGTGGTGATGATGGTGGTGATGGTGTTGAGACTGCTGTGATGGTGGTGATGGTGGTGAGACTGCTGTGATGGTGGTGATGGTGTTGAGACTGCTGTGATGGTGGTGATGGTGGTGAGACTGTGCTGTGATGGTGATGGCGGTGAGACTGTACTGTGATGGTGATGATGGTGGTGAGATTGTCCTGTGATGGTGATGATGGTGGTGAGACTGTGCTGTGATGGTGATGATGGTGGTGAGACTGTGCT
>CAUYPK010123488.1:0-16807 GCA_963574355.1 Loris lydekkerianus | reverse complement strand
GTTTCAGTCTTACCCATCATGGGGATACAAACATCGATGGTTTGGTCCCTGTCTTAGGTTGACTGAACGCAGAGTGATCTTACCCGTCTTTGGGTACTATGAATGTAATCCACCATGCAGCCTCTCCATATCCTGTCTTAGATTGTCCCAGCTTTGGGAGTCTTACCCGTCATTGGTGCTACGGAGGGCGGTGAAGAATAATAGTTAGATTCTTGGTTAATGAGCCGGTGATATTGGACCTCGACCTGATTTAACTGCCTCTAACCTTTTTTAAGGATACAGGGCCCAAAGGTGAAGGGTAAATAAGGGTAGCAGGGGAAGAAGTTAGGGTAAAAAACCATGTAGGCCCGTCCACAGGGGATTTTCTAAAGTTTCTTTTCTTCTCTTTTCTAGATCTTCTTGGAGTGTTTTGATCTTGTTTTGGGGGCTCACTCCTGTTATCCAAGCACTTTGGGAGGCCAATATAGGAAAATTGCTTGAACTCAGGAGTTGAGACCAGCCTGAGCAGTAGTAGTGATATCCCATCTTTACTAAAAATAGAAAAAATTGTCCAGGTATCATGGCAGGCACCTGTAGTCCCAGCTACTTGGGAGGCTGAGACAGGAGGATCACTAGAACCTAGGAGTTTGAGGTTACTATGAGCTAGATTGATGCCATGGAACTCTAGCCTGAGCAAGAGAGTGAGACTCTGTCTCAATTAAAAAAAAAAAAAAAAAAGGCAGTTTAAAATCTTGCAACAGAGACCATATTGGAGAGTAAGTAAGTGATTACTATAATCAGGAAAGACATAATCCATTACCCTGATGAAAATTTAAAGGAGTCAATGCTCGGCAGCACCCATAGCTCAGTGGTTATGGCGCCAGCCACATATACCAAGGTTGGCCAGTTTAAACTCGGCACCGGCCAGCTAAAGCAACAATGACAACTGCGATAGCAAAATAGCTGTACGTTTTGGCGGGCATCTGTAGTCTCAGCTATTTGGGAGACTGTGGCAAGAGAATCACCCAGGGGTCCTCAAACTTTTTAAACGGGCCAGTTCACTGTCCCTCAGACCGTTGGAGGGCTGGGCTATATTTAAAAAAAAAAAAAAAATGAACAAATTCCTATGCACCCTGCACATACCTTATTTTGAAGTAAAAAAACAAAACGGGAACAAATACAATCACACCACCTCATGTGGCCCGCGGGCCGTAGTTTGAGGACCCCTGACCCAAGACTTTGAGGTTGCTGTGAGCGCTCTACTGAGGCCGACATAGTGAAACTCTATCTCAACAACAACAACAAAAAAGTTGAATGCTCAAAGGCAGGAAAAAAAAGATTAAAGAGGAATGAGACGGGGTATTGCTCTGGCTCAGGCTGGTCTTGAACCTGTGAGCTCAGGCAATCCACCTGCATCGGCCTCCCAAGTGCTGGGATTACAGACATGAGCAGCACATACATTTTTGATAAGAGCTTGTAAGAAAGGATTTAGGAAAGAACTCTGAAGGGAATCAGCATATTAATGGGAGGTAGACAATGAGGACAGAGAAAGCACAATAGAGGTTAGGGAATGAGAGAGTAAAGAAATGGGCAGAGAGTCTTAGATGGGAGTGGTTGGCAGCGAGGTGGCCGTCTACGGTGTAGGGTAAGGATGAATGCTGTGCTGTTGGGACTAGACATTTTTTTTTTTTGGTAGAGACTGGTTTTCACTTTGCTCAGGCTTGAGTGCCGTGGCATAATCATAGTTCAACGTCACTTTGAATTCCTATCACCACACCTGGCTAAATTTTTGTAGAGACACAATTTAACTATGCACCCAGCCTGGTCTTGAACACCTGATCTCAAGTAATCATCCCATGATGGCCTTCTAAATTGTTGGAGTTACAGGAATGAGCCACTGCAACCCACCATGGTGCCTCTTCTGAGGAGGTTGTAGGGGTCAGTAGAAACCAGAGTGTGAGTGCAGTATGTTGGAGTGGAGCCCGTGCAGAGCTAGAAGCAGAACATGTTGATTATCTTCATTTGCTAAGCCTAGAAGGAGGGCATGGCGGATACATAGTTCAGTCACCTCAAGGAGGTTTCTTTCTCTGTCTCTCCCTCCTTTTCTCCCTTCTTTCTCTTTTCTTTCTTTCTTTCTTTTTTTTTTTTTTAATTTTAATGGTAAAACCATAAGCTTGTGTGAATGGGGGGTAGTATGAGAAGGAATGAATGGAGATTATAAAGGGTAAAGGAAGTGATACCCCTTGGTACATACAAAGTAGGAGCCCTGAGAATAAGTGGACAGTCCTGTCCCTTTGCTTACTACATAAAACCTTTTTTTTTTGAGACAGAGTCACTATGTTGCCCTCAGTTAGAGTGCTATGGCATCCCAGCTCACGGCAATCTCAAACTCTTGGGCTTAAGTGACTCTCTTGCCTCAGCCTCCTGAGTAGCTGGGACTATAGGCACCTGCCACAATGTCTGGCTATTTTTTGGTTGCAGTTGTCATTGTTGTTTAGCTGGCCCGGGCTGGGCTCAACCTGCCACCTTTGGTGTATGTGGCTGGCGCCCTACTCCCTGAGTTATGGGCACCAAGCCTACATGCATCATCCTACATTTTGGGGCAAACTACTCAGGAACTCCTGAAGTGGATTCTTTTTTTTTTTTTTCTTTTTTCTTTTTAGTAGTTTTTTGCCGGGGCTGGGTTTGAACCCACTACCTCCAGCATATGGGGCCAGTGCCCTACCCCTTTGAGCCACAGGCACTGCCCTGGATTCTTTATTTCATTGGTCATTTTTATGGGGTTGGTATGGAGTGGTTTATATTAATTACTCTAGCATTTTTTTTTTACAATTTTTTTCTACTTGCCTTATAGAAATAAGAAGATAATGAAAAGATTAATGATAGCGAAGAGGAAGAAGCGAACTACTTCAAACACAAAGTAGGAGACCAGAATGTGCCACCTCAAAGTAAGTATAATTTTGAGTTGAAGCCAATTGAGAAGAAACTGATAAAAGAAAAACTCTCTGCCTTCCCACTATTTGCCAAGGTTTAGGGGAAAAATTTACAAGTCTTTCATTGCTTGCCTTTCTACCTGGAAGGTCAGATGGTGGAGAGCCCATACATTGACTCACATCCCAATAATTGCTGTGCTATATCCTAACCATCCCAAGTGCCTCCTGATGCTTGGAGAATAGATTTATGAACTATTTAGATATATAGAGTACAATTTGTTTTGTTTTTAATTTTTATTTCAGGTTAATGTGAGGGTACAAAGAATTAGATTATAATGTTTGCATTTGTTAGGTAAAGTCCCTGTTGTAGTTGTGTCCTGCTCCCAAGAGTTGTGCCATACCCTCTTGCCTCAGCCTCCCAAGTAGCTGAGACTATAGACATGTGTCACTACACCCTGTTAGTTTTTCTATTTTTAGTAGAGACAGGGTCTCCCTCTTGCTCAGTCTGATCTTGAACTCCTAAACTCAAATAATCCACCCACCTTAGCTTCCCAGAGTGCTAGGATTACTGGCATGAGCCACTTTGCCTGGCCCTGGAATTTCTGGATGTTAAAGCTGAATCTTAATTGTATAGCTATTCCATTAAAGAAAATCCTTGGCTAATGAAACCACCTAGTACAAGACAGGGTTAACAGGATTAACATAATCCTGTTTTTGCCTTTTTCTTTTTGAGACCATGCTACCCTAGGCTGGAGTGCAGTGGCAAGATCATAGCTCACTGCAGCCTTGAGCTCCTGGACTTAAACCATCCTCCTGCCTCAGCCTGCTGAATATCTGGGTCTACATGCATGTGCCCCTGTGCCCAACTAGTTTTTCTATTTTTTATAGAGATTCAGTCTTGGGTCCCCTTATGTTGTTGGGGCTGGTCTCAAAGTCCTCAAGTGGTCCTCCTGCCTCAGACTCCCAAAGTGCCGGGATTCTAAGTATGAGCCACAGTGTCTGGCCTCATGTTGAAAAAAAAAATTTTTTTTTTGAGACAGAGTCTCACTATGTCACCCTCAGTAGAGTGCTGTGGCATCACAGCTCACAGCAACCTCAAACTCTTGGGCTTAAGCAATTCTCTTGCCTCAGCCTTCCAAGTAGCTGGGAGTACAGGCATCCACCACAACACTGGCTATTTTTGGTTGCTGTTGTCATTGTTTAGCAGGCCCGGGCTTGGCTTGAACCCACTACCCTCGATGTATGTGGCTAGTACCCTTACACAGAACTAAAACTGAGCCTCATGTTGAAAAAAATTTTTTTTGAGACAGAGTCTTACTATGTCACCCTTTGGTAGAGTGCTGTGATGTCACAGCTCACAGCAACCTCAAACTCTTCGGCTGAAGCTATTCACTTGCCTCAGCTTCCCAAGTAGGTGGGACTACAGGTGCCTGCCACAATGCCCAGCTATTTTTTGTCGCAGTTGTCGTTATTGTTTAGCTGGCCTGGGCTGGGTTTGAACCTGCCAGCCTTGATGTATGTGGCTGACACCATAACCACTATGCTACGGGCGCTGAGCCAATGTTGAAAAAAAATTTTTTTTTTGAGATAGAGCTTCAAGCTGTTGTCCTGGGTAGAGTGCTGTGGCATCACAGCTCACAGCAACCTCCAACTTCTGGGCTCAAGCGATTCTCCTGCCTCCACTTCTCAAGTAGCTGGGACTACAGGCTCCTGCAACAATGCCCAACTATTTTTTGGTTGCAGCTGTCATTGTTTTTGGCGGGCCCGGGCTGGATTCGAACCTGCCAGCTCAGGTGTGTGGCTGGCGCCTTAGCCGCTTGAGCCACAGGCACCAAGCCCAATGTTGAAAATTTTAACTACTCTGTAGAGTGACACTTTGACAAATGGACATCATGCCTCTTCTCAAAAACTGTTTACCTGAAGATTTTAGCATTCCTTGATTGTCCATTACTTGGAAATCATTGAGGGTTTCAAAATGTTATCAGTCCTTGTTCATTTATTACCTGTCATTCTACTATAATAAAGAACTTTCTCCTCTTTCCTCTTTGAGTGTCATTAAGGCCTTATGGCTTAAAAATAGTTTTAAGTTAACTTATTGTGCCATAACCACTGTGCTATGGGTTCCAAACCATTACTTTTTTTTCTTTTGAGACAGTGTATCACTTTGTCACTCTTGGTAGAGTGCCGTGATGTCATATCTCACAGCAACCTCAAACTCTTGGGCTCAAGTGATCCTCTTGCCTCAGCCTCCTCAATAGCTGGGACTACAAGTACCCACCACAACACCTGGTTATTTTTAATAACTCAGGCTGGTCTCGTGAACTCAAGCCATCCACCCACCTTAGCCCTCCAGAGTGCTAGGATTACAGGTGTGAACTTTAATATTTTTAAAGCTAGAGGTTTCCTCCTAAGAACTGCTTTAGCATCTATAATTTGGAAGTTCTCAGTAATTTATTTAAAACATTTCCCCCCTGTAGTCTCCTTTTTCTCTCCCAGGGCTCTTATTAAATTTTGTTAACTACTTTCATAGCTCCTACTTTAATAATTTTATATTAGGTTTGGGTCCGGAAGATCAAGAATTCTAGGGCACCTGTCATCAGACAAAAGGGGTCCTGGGCAGGGAGGTTCTAGTTCTTCCCTCTCTTCTGTCAGACTAACCATGTAAATGCACAGAATCAGCTTATGCTATCATGAAAGGCAGTAATTCTGTTCCTCAGCAAGCCAGCAGGATTCCTGCCACCTTCAGGATCACCCATCCTGGGAGAAAAGCCAGCACTTACTGTCATTAACTCTGTCTCAGCTATGGTCTCTAAACTACTTTGCTCTTCTTTTTTGTTAAATTACATCTAATCCTTCAACAGAACAAGACTTCAGTTTTTATATTCTCTCCAAGCGCTTCTATTTCATACCTATTTTTTTCTAAGCCTAGCTGCCTGTTATTTCTCATATTTGTTCTCAGCTCTGTGGCAGAAGAGGAGGAGGGTGAATAAGGAAGATGTTATGGTCCCAAGTAAGTACTTAATCTCACCCTTTGCACCTTAATTGCTTACATTGAGAACTCCTCAAGCTTGAGAATGTGTGTGTGACCTGTAATATATTTTGTAGAGTTAAAAATGGGGCTGTCCTGAATTTGGGCTATCGATGGCTAATGGCACAGTTGCCAGTAGTCAGTCTATTTAGAGTAATGTAAAATAGCACAGAGAATAGAACAGAAAGACCAAAAGTCAGGTAGAACCCTTCCCAGTAGAGTACTTAGTTGGACTCTTAGGTCAAATGGAATTAGAGCAAAGTGCTGTAATGTCTGTTTTTTACAAGTAGGGCTAATGAATAGTTTAGCATAAGAATTTCTTGCCAAGGCTCAGGGCCTGTAGCTCAGTGAGTAGGGCGCCAGCCACATTCATTGCAGCTGGTGGGTTCGAGCCTGGCCTGGGGCTACTAAACAACAATGACAGCTGCTCAAAAAAAAAGAGGAATTTCTTGCCTAAATAGTCTAGACCAGTGGTTCTCAACCTGTGGGTCGAGAATACAGGAACTGTATTAAAGGGCCCCGGCATTAGGAAGGTCGAGAAACACTCGTCTAGACTGAAGAGAAACCCAGGATTTTAAAACATGGTATCATCAGTCTTTGAAATAACTAAGAAGGAGTCTAATTCAATAACTAGAAAAAAATCAGTTCTGGCTATAAAATTAATCCTGCTCTCTTCTTTCCTTTATACTTCATTAAAAATTCTATTTCATTTTTTTCCTATTGTAGTGCACAAAAGACTGTCTCTTTTGACCTTGTAATTAATGTGTATAGCTAGAAGCTGCTCTTAATTTGAATGTACACTTTCAATTTTGTTCCTAGGTATTAGAGAGTGATGGATATACTTTCAGAATGTGTAAGCTGATTTGAGGAAATGAAAGAAGAGATCATTGGAAGGAACCTCTGTAATCTACAAAACAGAATCAAGTAATTGGGACTCCACGGTGAAGATGGTTGACTGGGTGCCATCCCTGGCTAAGGAGACCCTTTGGGAGGCTTGGAAAGCCACTAAAATAAAGTCATTGCAGTCGATTTTATGTTTGTTCTTTTAATGTGTGTTAAAAATCCTTCAAGGAATCAGACTTTGTGTTTGTCTCTGATGGTATAAACAGACTGAAACACTCCCCATGCTGATATTGTGGGTGGGGGACACAGACAAGTGACAGACAACATTGCAGACAGAACAGAATACTTTTTAAGTTGACCGGACTCCAAAGATGATAATTTCTCTTTAATCATACAACATATTCTCAGAAAGTAATTTTTTTAAAGTTTTTAATGTTTTTTGTAGAGATGAGGTCTTGCTATGTTGCCCAGGCTGGTCTCAAACTCTTGGCTTCAAGTGATCCTCTCATTTTGGCTTTTTTTTTTTTTTTTTTTTTTTCTTTTGAAACAGTCTCAAGATGCCACCCTGGATAGAGAACTGTGGCATTGTAGCTAACAGCAACCTCCAACTCTGGGCTCAAGCGATCCTTTTGTCTCAGATTTTCTATTTTTAGTACAGACAGGGTCTCCCTTTTGCATAGGCTGGTCTCAAACTCGTAAAATCATGCAATCTGCCCACCTTGGCCTCCCAGAGTGCTAGAATTACAGGCATGAGCCAACACACGGCCTCATTTTGGCTTCTTAAAGTGCTGAGATTATGGGTATGAGTCAGTACCACGCTATCTTAAATCCAACATGTAGTAAGACATTTATTGAATAATTATTGTATCAATGCAGCTGAAATATTTAGGTTTTTGTAAGTGAAAAAGTAGAACATTAAAGGCAATGTAACAATCATGTTCTAGGAGGAAGAGGGCTACTTTTTTTTTTTTTAAAGACAGTCTCAAGCTGTCACCCTGGGTAGAGTGCTGTGGTGTCACAGTTCACAGCAACTCTAAACTCTTAGGCTTGAGCGATTCTCTTGTCTCAGCCTTCCAAGTAGCTGGGACTACACGCATCTGCCACAATGCCCAGTTATTTTTTTGTTGCAGCTGTCATTGTTTTAGCTGGCCTGGTCTGGGTTTGAACCCTCAGTATATGGGGCCGGTGCCCTACCCACTGAGCCACAGGTGCTGCCCCAAAATACAATTTTTATTCTAGAGACAGAGTCTCAGTGTCACCTTAGAGTGCTATGGCATCATAACTCACAGCAACCTCAAACTCTGTTCTCAAGTGATCTTTTTTGCCTTAGCCTCCCAAGCTGGGACTACAGGCATCCACCTCAACACCTGGCTAGTTTTTCTATTTTTAGTAGAAATGGAGTCTCTTTTTTCAGGCTGGTCTGGAACTCCTGAGCTCAGGCAGTCCACCTGCCTCAGGCTCCCAGAATGCTAAGATCCCAGGTGTGAGCAAAGGTGTCCAGCCCTCTTCTCTTTCTGACAGAATCTCACTCAGTCCTCTTACCCCCTTCCACCCCCGTCCTCAGTGCAGTGGCTCAGCCTAGTTTACAGCAACATTAAACTAAGTTCAAGTGATTTTGCCTGAGTGTCCTGACAGGTAGCTAGAACTACAGGTGTGTACTACCACACCTGGCCAGTTTTTTTCTATGTTTTGTAGACTGAGGTCTCACTCTTGCTCAGGATGATCTTAAACTCCTGAGTTCAAGTGATCCTCCTGCCTTGGCTTCCCAGACAGAGAGCTAGGATTACAGGCATGAGCCATCTAGGGAGCTGTTTTTGTTTAAAATAATCTAATTTTAAATATTTATTTATTTATTTTATGTATGTATGTATGTATTTGTTAATTTTTTTAGACAGAGCCTCAAGTTGTCACCCTGGGTAGAGTGCTGTGGCATCATAATTCACAGCAACCTCAAACTCTTGGTTTGAAGTGATCCTCTTATCCTCTTGCCTCAGATTTTCTTTCTTTTTTTTTTTTTTTGAGACATGGTCTCGAGCCATCATCCTAGAAAGAGTGCTGTGGCATCACAGCTCACAGCAACCTCCAATTCCTGGGCTTAAGCGATTCTCTTGCCTCAGCCTCAGCCTCCCAAGTAGCTGGGACTACAGGTGCCTACCACAATGCCCGGCTATTTTTTGGTTGTAGTTGTCATTGCTGTTTGGCAGGCCCTGGGTTGGATTTGAACCCATCAGCTCCAGGGTATGTGGCTGGCACCTTAGCTGCTTGAGCTATAGGCTCAAGACAAGATTTTCTATTTTTAGTAAAGACGGGGGTCTCACTTTTGCTCAGGCTGGTCTTGAACTCATGAGCTCAAGCAATCCACCTGCTGCGGCATCCCAAATGCTGGGATTACAGGCATGAGACACCACACCTGGCCCAATTTTTTTGTTTGTACTTAGCAGAGTTTATCAATCTTTTTTTCTTAGTAATATCTGAATGTTATGTCATTCTTAGAATTACATATACCACATTTAATATATATGCAAATGTACAAATATTTACCTTGTGATTTATTTCATTTACTATTAGTGTTTTATTTTAAATATTTCAGTCTTTGTCAGGTGTGGTGACTCACACCTGTAATCCTAGCACTCTGGGAGGCCGAGGTGGATGGATTGCTTGAGCTCAGGAGTTCAAGACCAGCCTGAACAAGAGTGAGACTCCATCGGTACTAAAAATAAGGTGACAAAGTGAGCCTCTGTATAAAGAAAAAAAAAAAAAAAAGCCGGCATCTTGGCTCACACCTGTAATCTTAGCACTCTGGGAGGCCAAGGTAGGTAGATGGCCTGAGCTCAGGAGTTCCAGACTAACTGGAGCCAGAGCAGACCCCATTTCTAAAAATAGTCAGTGTTGTGGTGGACACCTGTAGCCCCAACTACTCCGGAGACTTGAGGCAAGTGAATCACTTTAGCCCTAGAGTTTGAGGCTTCTGTGAGCTATGACACCAAGGCACTCTACTCACCATGACAGAGTGAAATTCTGTCTCAAAAAAAAAAAAAAAAAAATTCAGTCTTTGATTCACTAAAATTTTTTCCGGTATAAACTGTAAGCTATGGACTTAACTACTTTTTAATCTCAAAGTGGTTCCCTTGTTGTAACAATACAATTTAAATAATCCATCTTTTCTACTCTTAATTGAAATGTTACCTTTGTTATATCCAAAATGTATCTAGGTATTTGGGTCTATATCTTGACTCTCTGCGTAGTGCTGTAGTGTCACTGCTCACAGCAACCTCAAACTCCTGGGCTTAAGTCATTCTCTTGTCTCAGCCTCCCAAGTAGCTGGGCTATAGGCGCCCACCACAATGCCCGGTTATTTTTGTTGTTGTTGCAATTGTCATTGTTGTTTAGCAGGCCGGGGATGCTGCTATCCTCCTGCCTTAGTGTACGTGGTCAGCACCCTAACCACTGAGCTATGGGCACCGAGCCTGCATAGCTATTTATTTCTTCTTCTATTATATAAGTGGTTATTTTATTATGTTTTTAAATAAAAAGCATTTGAAAATCAATAATGGTTAATAGATTTATAATGAGAAAATATTTTAAATATTTTTCATGGAAAAATTGTTGCAACTAATTTAATGAAAATAAAAAATGCTGTATTGGTGGGCACCTGTGGCTCAGTGAGTAGGGCACTGGCCCCATATACTGAGGGTGCTGGGTTCAAACCCAGCCCCGGCCAAATTGCAACAACAACAACAACAAAAATAGCCGGGCGTTGTGGTGGACGCCTGTAGTCCCAGCTACTCGGGAGGCTGAGGCAAGAGAATTGCCTAGGCCCCCCAAAAAGCTGGAGGTTGCGCTGAGCTGTGTGATGCCATAGCACTCTACCGTGGGTGATAAAGTGAGACTCTGTCTCTAAAAAAAAAAAAAAAAAAATTCTGTATCAATTAGTAAATGTACTGATTAGGATACATGGAGTAAAGTAATAAGTCAGAAAATAAATGATGTAATTTAAAAAAAATTGTTTTTCTGCACCAAAGGAATGACACAGATTTTTTTTTTTTTTGAGACAGAGTCTCACACTGTCACCCTGGTAGAGTGCTGTAGTGTCGTAGCTCACAGCAACCTCAAAATAGTATATATGTATATATATATATATATATATATATATATATATTTTTTTTTTTTAAACATAATGGAGTTGGAATTTATTTATTTATTTATTTATTTGTTTATTTTTGAGACAGAGTCTCACTCACAGCAACCTCCAATTCCTGGGTTCAAGTGATCTTCTCACTTCAGCCTCCAAGTAGCTGGAACTACAGGCACCTGCCACAACACTTGGCTATTTTTAGAGATGGGGTCTCACTCTTGCTCAGGTTGGTCTTGAATTCCTGAGCTCAGGTGATCCAACTGCCTAGGCTTCTCAGAATGCTAGGATAACAGTCATGAGCTACCATGCCTCGTGAAGATTGGAATTTAAAAAGAAAATGTTTCTTTTCTTTAACATAAGAGTGATCAGACTATAAATGCAATAGACAGCCTGGTACAGGGGCTCACGCCTATAATCTTAGCACTCTGGGAGGTCCAGGTAGGAGGATCCCTTGAGCTTAGGAGTATCAGACTAGCCTGAGCAAGAGTGAGACCCCATCTCTACTAAAAACAGAAAAAATTATCCGGGTGTTTTGGCAGGCACCTGTAGTCCAAGCTACTTTGGAGGCCGAGGCAGGAAGATTGCTTGAATCTAGGAGTTTGAGGTTGCTGTAGCTAGGCCATAGTACTTTAGCCTAGGCAACAGAGTGAGATTCTGGTGCATAATAAAAATAAATAGGGCAGTGCCTGTGGCTCAGTGAGTAGGGTACTGGCCCCATATACGGAGGGTGGTGGGTTCGAACCCAGCCCTGGCCAAACTGCAAAAAAATAGCCGGGTGTTGTGGTGGGTGCCTATAGTCTCAGCTACTCGGGAGGCTGAGGCAAGAGACTCACCTAAGCCCAAGAGGTGGAGGTTGCTGTGAGCTGTGACGCTACAGCACTCTAGCAAGGATGATAAAGTGAGACTCTGTCTCTAAAAATAAATAAATAAATATTCTGTTGAGTACTGATAAACTGCATATTCTCAGCTGAAGAAATAATGCCATATAGATGAATCATCAGTTCTTGTTCTTTCTTGCTTAACAAAGAAAAACCCAAATTGATTACATTGTTGCATGTGGAAGAATCTTTCATGTGAAAATGTGTTTTAGATTCTATAGCTATCATGAAGCTTGGCAGCCAGAATCAGTCTATTTGATGGAATCCTGAGTCTTAAAGTTGAACTTTGAATATATGCCTATTTTAGAAACTATACGAGCAATTGTGGAGTGAAAAAGAGTCTAGTACAATATAGGGACCTAAGAGGAACCCAACTTTAAGAAATAAACAGATTGAGGTTTTACTGGGAATTTGCTGGCATATCTGATCCAGAAATTCAGACATTGTTGAGACTATTGGGGAGTTAACAGAGAGCTAATCATTCTCAATACTTTTCATTACCTTGGAAAGAAACTTAATAGAGGATGCTTGTGGATTAAAGGGAATTTTACATAATACTATTCTTTTTAAATTATAAAACCAATATATATCAAGCAATGAATGTTAAATCATGTTACCATGCAATATAATCAGGCCTTAAAAAGACTGAGATAGGCTCCGCGCTTGTGGCTCAAGCTGCTAAGGTGCCAGCCACATACACCTGAGCTAGAGGGTTTTAATCCAGCCCAGACCCACTAAACGACAATGAAGGCTGCAACCCAAAAATAGCTGGGCATTGTGGCAGGCGCCTGTAGTCCCAGCTACTTGGGAGGTGGAGGAAGGAGAATAGCTTGAGCCCAGGAGTAGGAGGTTGCTGTGAGCTGTGATGCTACGGCACTCTACCCAGGGCGACAGCTTGAGGCTCTGTCTCAAAAAAAAAGAAGACTGAGATAGGGCGGCTCCCTGTGGCTTGAAGGAGTAGGGCACCAACCCCATATACTGGAGGTAGTGGGTTCAAAACCAACCCTGGCCAAAAATTGAAAAAAAAAAAAAAAAAAAAAGACTGAGATAATTTTTTTTTTTTTTTTGAGCCACAGGTGCCAAGCTCCCCACCCCTTTTTTTTGAATCAGAGTCTCAAGCTGTAACCCTGGGTAGAGTGCTGTTGCGTTCTAGCTCATAGCAACCTCTAACTCTTGGGCTCAAGCAATCCTCTTGCCTCAGTTTTTCTATTTTTAGTAGAGATGGGGGGGTCTTGCTTTTACTCAGGCTGGTCTCGAACTCATGAGCTCAAGCTATCCACCTGCCTCGGCCTCCCAGAGTGCTGGGAATATAGGCATGAGCTACCGCTCCTGGCCAAGACTGAGATAATTCTACTGAAATGAAAGCTATCTTGTACATATTAAGTGAAAAGGAAATTACTAAAATATCTACAAGATATAATTAGCTGTATTTTCTAACTGAATCTTTATATATACTGCAGACTTTATCAGTTAGCTTTTGTTACCTAATGACCCCTCCCCCCCAAAAAAAACATAGCTATTTTAAAACAACTCCTCAATAGTTATTTTGGTGCGGGCTGGTTAGACTGGGGTTGGGTTATCCAGATGGCCTCACTTACAGGCTGAAGATGATAGTCTAGGTCGTCTAGGGGGAACCTCAGTTCTGAATATGAAAGTTGGCTTTATGTCACCTAGGCAATGACCATCCAAGTTTCATGTTCTAGCAGGGCTAACCCAAGCTCCTTCCCATGGTGGCCAAAGGTTTCCTGAAGGAAGAGATGGTAAGTCTCAATGAACACACACTTTTCAACTCTCTGCTTAAGTCACATTTTCCATTGTCTTACTGGTCAAAGTGTTTTGTTAAAGGTCCATATATATTTGTATGTTTATTTGTTTGTTTGCAGTTTTTGGCTGGGGCCGGGTTTGAACCTGCTACCTCCGGTATATGGGGCCAGCGCACTACTCCTTGAGCCACAGGCATCATCCCCATATATGTTTGTAAAGCAATCTCTAAGTGAAGAAGGAGCTGAGGGTGGTGCCTGTGGCTCAGTGAGTAGGGCGCCGGCCGCATATACCAAGGGTAGCAGGTTCAAGCCAGGCCCTGACCAAGCTGCAACAACAAAAAAATAGCCAGGTGTTGTGGTGGGTGTCTGTAGTCCCAGCTACTTGGGAGGCTGAGGCAAAATAATTGCCTAAGTCTAAGAGCTGGATGTTGCTGTGAGCTGTGATGCCACAGCACTCAAGGATGACAAAGTGAGACTCTGTCTCTTAAAAAAAAAAAAAAAGGAAGGAGCTGAGAAATCAAAGAACAAGGCAACAAATCTAGTTTATTGGTAGAGGAGAACTTAACAGAGCATTGTCTTGGCAGCTATAAGACAAGTAGATCTCTGCAAAACTACCCCCCTAGACCCAGAGCTTATATACCACGAAGAAAGGGGACAAATACTTCAGAAAGTATTTGCAGGATAATTAAAGTTGACCCTTCAGGAAAAGGCAAGAGTGCTATGTGCAACATAGCCTATAATTTGCCTAAGGACAGGATTTATGGTACATATGTATTAATGATAACATGAAAGTTGGCTTGCTTACATGAAAAAGGTAAATGATGTAGAAATCTTGGAGGCACTCCTGGGACTAGGGTTAATCAGAAGTCAACGAGGCAGATTAGCATCCAAGATGGCATGAATTTAGCCTCCACAAAGCTACCCAAGGAAAGGACATACAGATTTAAGCAAAATAGGGTCGTCACTATAATCTATCACACAGAACTAAAGTGTATTAACCTATAGTACAATGTTAAATCTGTCTATTTCTTTGCTTTCGTTTGTTAAACTATGGACATTTGTTTACCGAGAAACTGGATTCTTATAAATTGCGATTCTTTTGTGTAAATAAGATAAAGACTCTTGAATCTAGACAAAGAAGGGTCATATCCCTATGGTCCAAAGTCAAAGGCTGTTTTATAGGAGAACAACGTGGAAAGAAGAAAAGACACAACAAAAGTGATTTATTTATCATTATTTATTTATTTTGAGACTCTATCACCCTTGGTAGGGTGCTATGGCGTTACATAGCTCACAGCAACCTCCAACTCCTGGGCTTAAGGTGATTCTCTTGCCTCAGCCTCCTGAGTAGCTGGAACTATACCCACCACAACGCCCAGCTATTTTTTGTTGCAGTTTGACCAGGGCTGGGTTCGAACCTGCCACCCTCACTATATGGGGCTAGTGCCCTATCCACAGAGCCATAGGCGCTGCTGGGTTTTCCTATTTCTAGTAGATATGGGGTCTCGCTCTTGGTTAGGCTGGTCTCAAACTCCTAGGACAAACAATCAACCCAAGTTGGCCTGTCAGAGTGCTAGGATTATAGGCATGAGCCATGGGCTTGGCCATTATCTTTATTTTTTAAGAAACTCAATTCAATTACTGATTAGCATGGGAATTATGACCTGCTATATTTCCAACCTGGCCACTCTTTAAGCAACCTGGTGGTTACCTGGCTCCTAGGAGGTCACCATACTGATTTAGAACTTAGTGTGGAAGCCCAAACGGCCCAGCACACGTACAGCTGGGAACATATGACCTCAAGTGGTCCTCCTGCCTCAGCCTCTTAAGTAGCTGGGACTACAGGAGCACACCTCCACACATATTTTCTTTCTTTCTTTCTTTCTTTCTTTCTTTCTTTCTTTCTTTCTTTCTTTCTTTCTTTCTTTCTTTCTTTCTTTTGAGACAGAGACTTACTATGTTGCCCTCAATAGAGTGCTATAGCGTCACAGCTCACAGCAACCTCAAACTCTCAGGCTTAAGCAATTCTCTTCCCTCAGCCTTCCAAGTAGCTGGACTATATAGTCACCTGCCACTGTGCCCAGTTAATTTTTCACAGTTTTAGTAGTGACAGGGTCTCACTCTTGCTCAAGTTGGTCTCAAACTCCTAGGATAAGCAATCAACCCAAGTTGGCCTGTCAGAGTGCTAGGATTATAGGCATGAGCCATGGGCTTGGCCATTATCTTTATTTTTTAAGAAACTCAATTAAATTACTGATTAGCATGGGAATGTTGACCTGCTGTATTACCAACCTGGCCACTCTTTAAGCAACATGGTGGTTACCTGGCTCCTAGGAGGTCACCATACTGATGCAGAACTTAGTGTGGAAGCCCAAATGGCACAGCACACTTATAGCTGGGAACATCTGAGCTCAAGTGGTCCTCCTGCCTCAGCCTCTTTTTTTTTTTTTATTTTTTTTTAATTGTTAAATCATAGCTGTGTACATTAGTGCAATCGCCTGTACCCCTTCTAAGATGCACCATAGATGTGGCCCCACCCATTACCCTCCCTCCCCACAAACCTCCCCCCTCCCTTCCTCTTCCTTGGCCCTTTCCCCACAGTCTTGTGCTATAGTTGGGTTATAGCCTTCATGTGAAAGCTATAATTTAGCTTCATAGTAGGGCTGAGTACATTGGATACTTTTTCTTTTATTCCTAAGATACTTTGCTAAGAAGAATATGTTCCAGCTCCATCCATGTAAACATGAAAGAGGTAAAGTCTCCATCTTTCTTTAAGGCTGCATAGTATTCCATGGTATACATGTACCACAATTTGCTAGTCCATTCGTGGGTCAATGGCACTTGGGCTTCTTCCATGACTTAGCAATTATAAATTGGGCTGAAATAAACATTCTGGTGCAGATGTCTTTGTTATATTGTGATTTTTGGTCTTCTGGCTATAAACCTAGTAAAGGAATTATAGGATCGAATGGCAGGTCTATTTTTAGGTCTCTAAGTATTCTCCAAACATCCTTCCAGAAGGAACATATTAGTGTGCATTTCCACCAACAGTGTAGTAGTGTGCCCTTTCCTCCACATCCACACCAGTGTCTCTGGTTTAGGGATTCTGTTATGTGGGCTACTCTTACTGAGGTTAGGTGATTTCTCAAAGTAGTTTTCATTTGCATTTCTCTGATGATTAAGGATGATGAGCTTTTTTTCATGTGTTTGTAGATTGTGCATCTGTCTTCTTTAGAGAAGTTTCTCTT